>JANTPZ010007611.1:0-34728 GCA_025593235.1 Vachellia pachyceras | reverse complement strand
TATAGGATAACAACTAAGGTTATGAAGACTAGAAAAGCCTCTCCCATCCCATCTTTCCTATATTGTTGTGAAAAATTAATATTAATCTCCCCACCTACGTTTGATCATTGACAGGACATTCTTATAACTAATGAGATACATCTTTGCATTCTTTCAATATTAATAATTTTTAATTAAAAAATTTGCGTCGAATTTGCTTTCGTCTTTACTCTAACGAATTGTTTTGTTCCAAACTGGCTTAGTTTGATTTGTAGAAAGAAATGAGAGGTAGACCCAAACATTTATCATCGCTTATATTGTCTGCTTCTATAGAGAGAAAAAATGCGATCGTATGGGATACTGGGATCCGAGTCTTATCATCGCATGCATTTATTGTCTTTTATATTTTTAAAGAAAAGAATCAAATGCAGCGATCCAGAGATTAATAGAGACGATAAAAGGGAGTATTTTAGGAAAAAAGACACATTATTTTTTTTTACAAGTAACTAAATTAATTTATTTTCTCAACTTTTATAAATTACTTCCACCGATATTTTTTTATAAGATTTCAGTTGTTGAATTGGTTTAATCTTTTTTATAGGGTATAGTTTGGGGGGTCAATAATAAATGCATTTTTACATATAATTAATTATACTCTCGCTTCTCATCTTTTTACATGCATTCTCTTCCATGGCTTTTCTCATCACTATTAAGTATTAATTTTCCCCTCTTACTTGCCCATTGTAAAGAAGGGCATAATTGAAAAAGGAATTTCATTTCTTTCATGTCTATTAACTTCTAACTAATTTTAATTGGTTCCTAAAACTATGTAACTTAGTTAAAATGAATTTATAAAAAAGACTTGAGGGAGGTAATATCAGATCAAAAGGTAGAGTGATAGACACCTAAGTTCATCATCATTCATGATATTTATTTTAAATTATACTCATCTCATCCTATTTGTAGGGTAAATAAAGAATGTTTTATTTAATCTTATTTATAAATCACCCCATTAAATTGTTTTATGAATGTACAATTTTACCATTTAATTTTATTTATAAATCACCTCATTAAATTGTTTTATGAATGTACAATTTTACCATTTATTTATTATGTGTCGACTTTACTCTTATATGCTATAATGGATAGTAAATAGAAATAAAGTTAGAAAATTATTGATTTTTATGGCAGAGTTAATAAAATTTAAGGTTTTCCTTGATTTGCATGAAACATCCTTGTATATCCCACTCGTACTCTTCTCATTCATCCTCTTGCTCATATAAATCTTTAAGACTTCATCGCCATTTCCCCGCGGCCACCACGAGTGCATACAAGGAATGTGCCAACAATTTCAAACAAAATTTCATAGGATTAGACGAGCAACAATTTTTCTACAGGAAAATAAATAAACTAGGCCACCAATTCTAAAGTTTTGAAGGCAATCTTACCCAGAATATTATCATACACAGAGAGCCCATATTTTATATCAAACTAAAGATATACTGAAAAAAGAAGAAAAACTACAAAGAGGAGCCCTATCGATTCTTCGAAGCTGCTGGGTACTAATAGAAGTATAGCACCATCATCAAATTCAAGGGCAGTGATAGTCTCACTTTACCACCGAACCTGAAGATGATCTATACTCGCGGCTGCCAACATCATATGTTTTGGCGTCGGCACAACTGATGATGAAGACTGAAGAATCAAAGGAAGGAGGAGGAGGAGGATGAGGAGTGGGACCCACAAGAAAAATAAAAAGAAAATAAAAACAGTTAAAATAAAAGAGTGGGACCCCACAGCACATGCCAAATGGAGAGGAGAGTGGGACCCATGACAAAAGAGTAACAGCAGTAGTATTAGCTTATTAAGCGGAGTTTTAAAATTACTTCCTTTTAAATAAAAATTTTATTATAGAGTACGAACTGAAAACAGAGTAATATTACACGAAGAGAAATATAGCCCTAGTATAACATCATTCAAACAATTATTATCCTAAAAGCAACAAGTGAACAGCTTTTTGATTGCTCTGACACATTTCTTCACTATCCAAATCATAAGGCGCAGAGTGATTAACACTAGAACCACCACAAGCAATCCAACCCAGGCCAAAACTGAAGCTGAAAAGGTAATCGAAACTGCTTTATTATCCCAAAGATGATCTGGCATCACCATTTGAAGAGCAATTAAGTAGGCAAGGCTAGGGTCGTGAGAGTGATACACATGCCTATGGATAGAAGCCATATCAGAGCTTTGTTCTTCACAGGAACCCCACTTACGAGCAAGAGGGTCACACTAAGCGATGAGATGAAAGAGATGGTATTGTAAATTATGTACCGCAGAAACAGACTTTGTGAACGAAATGATGAGACTGCTTCACCAGGACAATAGGACTCGCTGTTATTAAGGATGGTGCAATTCAGTGCTTCATTGGGTGAGCCATGAGATAAACCTTGTTGTATGAAGCCACCAGGTGGGTTCACTAATGATTGAAATGTGATGGTGGCTATAACAGTTGACACTAAACTCAGATTGCCTCTCATTTCTTCTATCCAGTCACCTTTGTGTCTGAACCAACCTCCAATCCATTTGAGAAACCTTATCAAACAGCTTCTCTTCTTCATCTTCTTCTTTCGAATTCGAGGTATTGCAACTGGCGGTGATGAGAGTGAATTGTGAGTGTGGATTCCGTTCGTTTCATCAGTTCTGATACCAGAATGTTCCATCAGCATGACTTGTATTTCTAGGCTTTTGAAATCTTTTGGGCTACGTTTAAGGATGTCATAGGCACTAAGTCCCATCTCGTTCTTCAAGCCTGCCATTTCTGTTACTTTTGGGATTGATAGCAGGTACCTTACAGTCTGAAATAATAAACATTCACGTTAGTATAATATTGTAGAGGTGTCATATGATTTTAGGTAAACAAATTAGACCCGGATATTTTAAAAATGTTTTCTCATGTCCATTTGTTAAGAAAAATTTAGAAGACGGTGCACATAAAATAGACATATCTCTGTTGATATAAAAGGAGAAGAATAGATAAATTTCTGGCCAAACGCCCAAACCCATCAACCGTTCACAAGTAAAAGCTTTGCAATAAATTGTTGACCCGAAATTTGTTTGATCTTTCCTTCATCGATGAATAGTTGACGGGTATGCAATTTTACTATTCTTTGCCTTTTTTTCAACCGAACCATATATCCTTTCCAGCTGAGTTAGTGAGTTGGCGATTCAACTAAGGAACCCCAAATTTCTTTGATCTTTCCTTCATCGACGCCATTATCCATATTCTGACCAGGCGGCTAATTAATGGCTTTGCCGGTTATTCAACTATATATTGTGAAAAATAAGCAAACTAGTCAGAGGGACTAAATTATAAATTCCTGAAGATTATAATCTATTTTTTTAGTTCAATGTTTCGCATTAATATTGGCAATACATTGTATAGGCAAACTAGCTTGCTATTGGGCATAATTTGTATTTTTTTAATTCAATTTGTTTATTCCCAGGCCAGTCTGTGGAATTTCGCCATGTGAACTGCATCTGTCATGCTCAATAAGACAGCAAAATCACACAAATACTCCAGATTTATCGTTTAAGCCAATAATCACATAAACTATAACCCTCTCATGTGAAAAAGAAAACTATACATAAATACATGCGTACATATGTACTAGTGTGTATATTTAGATAGCAAGATATATATAGAAGGAAGAATATCAATCATACCTCAACTTGCTTGGACGAGACTGCTAGATGGAAAACGGTGTTGCCCACTGCATCAGAACTTGTCAAGTTAAGATGCTTCCCAGAAATGTCAAGTTCCAATTCCAACAGACCTTTGAGAGTCTTCAAATGATTGTAAATCACACACAGGTGAAAAACTGTGTTCCCATTATCAACTAGAAAGTTCAGGGACTCAGGCCTGGCTTTCACCAACTCTCTCACAACCTCTGTTCTCCCTCTCATAACTGCATAGTGCAAAGGAATTTTGCCCTCTTCATTAGGAAACAGGCAGGGCTTGTTGTTAACCTTAAGCAGTTCCTTTACGATGTCGATGTGTCCTTCTGCAGAAGCCAAGTGGAGGGGTGTGTTCTGGGAAGAGTCAACCTCAATGGCTAGTTTGGGATTATATGAAAGAAGGTCCTTTGTGAATTGAAGATGGCCAAGCAAAGCTGATATGTGTAAAGGAGTTTCGGTGAAGCCACTTTGTGAGATCTTTTGGAGGATTAAGGGTTCTTGCTGTAATAGCGAGTTCAAAGTTGATACAGATCCTCTTCGTGATGCTTCATAAAGAAGGCTCAATCTCTCCTCTTCGCCGTGAGAAGTTCCCATCTTGATTTTAGTCTAGCTTGCGTGAATGCCAAAAGGTTTAGGTATGGTTTTTAATATATAAACATCTTTTAGAAAGAATCTGTCAAAGTAGGGGTGTATTTCTTTAGGACAGGTCTGACCAATTCAACCTTTGTTTTTTTTAAAAAAAGTTGGTAGAAGAGAAAAAACATTAAAAGTGGTGAAGTTTCATTTACATCATAAGCGTCTTTATTGAACTATAACGTGATGGAAATTAAATACAAATTATCAAAATGACAGCCTAATTTTTAATATATATATATATATTATGGGGTTATATATGATCCACTAGTTGCTTGTAGTTGCCATAAATGACAAATATAATTTAGCCAATAGCTTAATCGTATACAAAGATAGAGTTCATAATTTTTAATGAAATTTCCAGTAATTTAAGGATCATTCGAATATTAAATTACATTATTAATTAATATATCACTTACATCGCGCCCGTATTAAAAAAAACTGATGCATAAGTTATAAATGATATAATTGATATCATTTTTGAAATTCTTAGCGAGGTTTTGTTTAGTCCCATTTAATATTTTTTATTTTGTATCAAATCCTTGACTGATATATAGAAATCTTGGAATACAAGGCAATAATCAACTTTGATTTATTATAATCATTAAGTCCATTAAAAAAGACTTGATCTAATACTAAAAATGTTTAGTACTTCGATTGTTTCCTTAGATGTATACTTAATTAGATTAATCTATATATAATTAGTTAAATATAATGTTCTCCTCTATTTGATCGTGCCTAGTTGCTCAAGAATGAGTTAGACAGATATATGCTCACAAGCCTAGCTGAGCAATAGTTTTTCATCACAACAATGGCAAAACTGTTTTTCACTTGTGTGCCACATACAACCATTTTGAGACTATCAGAGCTATGGTGGAATTGGAGTCTTCCATCGCTGGAGAGCTTCTCAACTTCAAAAGCACTGATAGTGCTGGAAACACCATTCTCCATTTATCTGTCATGTTGAAGCAAGTTAAGGTACAATATATATTTTACTATTCTCTTCCCCCATTATGTTATGATGATGAAAATTATCTTTCTTTTTCAAATTTACATGCACTATGATTAAACACATGTATATACTCTCTGTATTTCATAAATGTAAGTCACTTTCAACTAATCCACACCTATTAAAAAAATTAGTTTAAGGCTAGATAGTTTATTAAAGTTTTTCTGGTGAAAAGTTGAAGTATTAAATTTATCATAAAATTGAATTAACTTCTAATATTACCTTTGTTAATTATATTAAACTCCACTGTCATTAATTTCTACATCCTCCTACTATGCTTCACCACAGTTTCTTTTTTAATATAAATCAGATCATTCTTTAACCATATAAAAAGCAAAAGTACAATAATTCAAATTCCCTCATCAAGCATCACCTCCCCTTGGGGCAGGTAATTGTAGCGGTTGATCAAGAATACAAAAACTCTTTATCTAATTGCAAATTAGTTAGAGTGCTCATCAAAAGTAATGAACCACCACAATCCATTAGATTTGGATCATTTAGATATAATTTGGATGATCTAGATTTGATTTTTTTTTATTTTTTATTTTTAGGAAAAGATTTATTTTAATGGGTATAAAATCTAAATAACAATATTTTCTCTAAGAGTATATATTAACGTATAACAATTAATTAGTTCTTATATTAACGAGTACATGGTTATATATGAAGGCAACATAAAATTATGGTATTCAGAGATCATACTGAACGCTTTACCCTTATCATCGAGTTTGTTATTTAGGTGGTGAGCTATCTGCTGTCAATTCGAGAAACAAAAGAAATAGCAAACTTGAAGAACAATATAGGATTTACAGCACATGATGTCCTGGAAAAAAGTCCAAAAGACTTCAATGTATCTGAAATACAACACATGTTGTCAAAGGCTGAAAAGGAAGGATTTGAAACTGGTGATCATCCACACCCACCACTGCTAGAATCTACCGATGTTTTAAACCATCCTCAGAATGATGGTCGTTGTATTGAGAACTTAAAGTGCATTGGAAATTTTTTTAAGAAAGTTTTTAAATGGATTGGAGGCTTGTTGAGGCATGATGATAAATGGCTCGAAGAAATGAGGGGTAATATTAGTCTGGTGTCTACCGTAATAGCAACTATAACATTTCAAACTTTAATTAATCCACCTGGTGGCTTTATTCAACAAGGCTTATCATGTAACCCAGATGGAGGCCCCAATGTTACCTCCTCTCATTGTGACCCCTCAACTGCACCGCCCTTAATGATAATAACAGGTATTGTCCTGGAGAAGCTTTGTCTTCATCCTCTTATCTCAATTTTGTGAGTTTTCAGTCCAATTTAGCTTGCTTCACGCTCTCTTTTTTTTTTCATCACTTTGTGTCTCGCTCTTGCTTGTAAGTGGAATATTTCCTATGAAGAATAAAGCTGTGATATGGCTGGCATCAATAGGCATGTGTATTACTCTCACATCACTTGCAGCAGCATATATTGGTGCCATCAAAATTATAATATCATGTCATCTTTTGGTGGGGAAATTCATTTTGACCATCGACAAAGTATCGTCTGCGATCTGGAGTACATTACGTCAGCTAATAGTGGTGCTGATCACACTGCGCTTTCTGATTTGGATAGTTAATAAATGTGTCAATATATTCAACAAGTCAAGAAGTTGGGAGAGAGAAAAACGCAAGCCTCAGATTTCTGTTTGTGCTTTTAAGGACTCTTGTCATTTTTTTTTTTACGTTAGTGATCTTTGTGATCTTTTTTGTCCTATCATTTTTAGTTTACGTTAGTGATTTTTGTTGTGATCTTTTTTGTCCTATCATTTTTAGTATATTTAATTAGCTTAAATATTTTAGAATATTGATGTATTAGCGCTACATTTTTGTATTTTAATCCTGCGGTGTTGGTGTATGCATGATATAATAAGATTTCCAGTTCAGGAAGAACATCATTTTGTGTCCAGTAGTTTTCATATTTCAGTGGTGAGCATTTTCCTCCATTTCATGGAACATACAGATAAGGGAATTGTTGGAGATATAAAATTAGTTAATTAAATTAGTTAACATCATTAATTGACTAGGTTGTATAAATGTAAGGTGTGTGAGAGGATGTGAATTGCTCACCAATGCAAAGAGAGAAGATAACATAGATCTCTTTCCAAAAGAAAGTTAACAAAGCATACTCACATTTAAATTTTAATTTAATAATATAATAAATTTGGTATTTTAAATTGTGTTAAAAAAGATATAAAATAATATTGTTAAATTTGGTGAGTCAGCAATTACCGTTAAAAGAGACTAATATCGTTAAGTTTAAGGGACTGAAATTGTACTTTTTAAACTTAAAGGACTAAAGTGAAATCTAACACAAACATAAATGACTAAAAGTATATTTTCGTCTAAACTATGTTATTTTTTCATATCTACTTTCTATAATACTATATTTAAAATTATAACAAAACGTTAATACTTATAATTTTTTAGAAAACTTGAAAAAATATCATTATTAAAAATTTATTAGTAAAAAGAAAATCATGTGATTATACAATTTTATGGTAAAAATGGGTAAAAATAGGGCAAAAAAGAGAGTTTTAATTTTTTAAAATAATTATTTGGCGGCCCGCCAACCAACCAAAAGTGGGCTTAGGTTGCAAATTTTACATGAAAGTAAAGTTAACTAATGTAAATGGATATAGATGATGGAATCTTTGAAGAAAAGTAGAGTTAATTAATACTATTTAGATTCCATAATATAAGAGTCACTTAACTTTTAGTAGGGAGATTATAGAAGATAAATACACTGCTTATAAGTATTTATTTATGTATATAACTAGATTATTAGTTTATAAGTTAAAAATGTTAGTTTTGAGAGAAATTATAAGTATAAATACTTTTAAGTTATAGTGTAATTACCTTATTTAATCTTTCTAATAAAAATCAATTAATTCTTATATCTAAGAATTGAGGTAGTAGATAACAGATGAGAGATACGTATATGGAGATGCAAATAGCTTTAGGACGCACCCATAGTTGAACTTTCAACTAAAACTATTGTCTTAATATTGATTTGTCTCTTACATCAAAATCAGAAATTGACTCTTTTACGCCAGTTTAGTTAGAATACTTAGATTGCAATTTCTTCCACACCATGAAACATATAGAGACAAGGAAACCTTGGAATGAAAGTAGAATTGATACACAACAAACGAGAGGTTTAATTTGGAAGAAGATAAGCATTTTAACACACACACACACACGTGTATATATATATAGAGAGAAAGAGAGAGAGAGATGCACGAACACGCACAGTGTTGAATTTTCAACTTGAATTATTGCCTTCATCTAACCAATGAAGTAGTTGCGTATATCGACATTATAATTAGAAACCGACCTTCTGCTGAAAAGTACAAATGTTTTCTTCTATTCGGACAAAAATAGAAAATAATGTCGAAATGTTATCTGACTTTATAGGATAACAACTAAGGCTATGAAGAAAAGTCTCTCCCATCCAACCTTTCCTATATTGTTGTGATGATATGAATATTGATCTCCCCACCTACGTTTGATAATTGACAGGACATTCTTATTATTAATGAGATACATCTTTGCATTCTTTCAATATTAATAATTTTAATTAAAAATTTGCGTCGAATCGTCTTTCATCTTTACTCTAACGAATTGTTTTTTTTTTCCCGAAACTGGCTTAGTTAGGTGGATCCAAACATTTATATTGTCCGCTTATATATAGAGAAAAGAATGCGATCGTGTGGGATACTGGGATCAGTCTTATCATCGCATGCATTTATTGTCTTTTATATTTTTTTTAAGAAAATAATCAAATGCAGCGCTCTAGATATTAAGAGAAACGATAAAAGAGAGTATTTTAGAAGAAAAAACACATTATTTTTTTTACAAGTAACTAAATTAATTTATTTTCTCAACTTTTATAAATTACTTCCTCTGATATTTTTTTAATAAGATTCCAATCGTTGAATTGGTTTAATCCTTTTTATAAGGTATAGTTTGGGGCCTCAATATTAAATGCATTTTTACATATAATTAATTATACTCTCGCTTCTCATCTTTTTACATACTCTTCCATAGCTTTTCTCATCACTATTAATTTCTCCCCTCTTACTTGCCCATTGTAAAGGAGGGCATAATTGAAAAAAGAATTTCATTTCTTTCATGTCTATTAACTTCTAACTAATTTTAATTGATTCCTAAAACGATGTAATTCAGTTAAAATGAATTTATAAAAAAGACTTGAGGGAGTAGTTATCTACCTCACATAATTTTGCATAATATCAAAAAAAAAAAAAAAGGTAGAGTGATGGACGCCTAAATTCATCATAAGAGATCATATTTATTTTAAATTATACTCATATGGTCCTATTTGTAGGGTAAAGAAAGAATGTTTTATTTAATCTTATTTAAGTTACCTCATTGGATTGTTTATATGAATGCACAATTTTATTCTTTATTTATTATGTGCTGACTTTACTCTCATGTGTTACAATGAATAGCAGATGGAGATAAAGTTAGAAAATTATTGATTTTTATGGTAGAGTTCATGAATTTTAAGTTTTTGAAGGTTTGTATGAAACATACTTGAAGTGACTTATAAATAAGATCATAAGACTATATAAAATAATTGTTTTAAAAGAAAATAAAAATTAAAAAAAATAAATTTTAACAAGGCACGCATTTTAGGTTACCATGTAGGAGTGATGCATTATCTAACGTGAGAGATGGGAGCTCATCAACGCAAGGGACGATGACCGAATGAATGATTTGTTACAGCCAGACGCATCAATCCTTGCCAGCATTCCGGATGGCCGCCGTGAAATTCCCTTAAACAAACAGCACTGCTGGGTCATGTTCCATTCACCGAGGTTCTTCTCCATCACGATCGCAGCCTCGCCATTAGAGATGATTCTTTTGGAAGTGCAGCCCTCCACCTGGCTTCTTCAGATGGTAACTTAAAGACGGTTCAGGATCAGCCATGCTTGAATCGTGATGGAGGAGGAAGAATTCCTCTGCACTATGCAGCTACGAGAGGCAGAACTGAGGTTGTGCAAAGAGTGTTGATGTTGGCGAGGCCAGATTCTCTAAGTCTTCTTGACGGAGAAGAAAGAACTGTTTTTCACTTGTGTCACATATATGCAACCACTTAAACACTCTCCAAACTTTGGTCAAACTGGACTATATCACTGCCAATATTTTTAGTTCAGGCCAGCCTCGTTCTCCCATCTTTACCCGCCCTGATGGAGTTGGGAACACTTTTCGCCATTTAGCTATCATGTTGAAGCGAGTTGAGGTAAAGTATAATATTCTTTTACTGCATGTCCTTTTCCCACATTCTGATTGAGAACAATCATTTCTTTGTTTATTTACCCCTTCAATTCACCATCATGTATGTTTGCTGTCTAGGTGGTAAGCTATCTCATGTCATTTCCAGAAATCAGAGAAATAGCAAACTTGGAGAACAAAACAGGGTTATGCTGAAAAAAATATCAGTTTTAATGATTGTTACATCCTATAAATAAGTTATGCTGAAAAAATGACTTGATTCATACAAGTCATATATATGACGCTCCCAATTATTATAATCCAATTGAGATTTTTATATTGACAAATGTCTTTTTTTTACCAGCTTTATTTACAAATGTCTAAATCAATATGCCGCCAACATATATTTTTTATTTTATTTTATAATACTCTACCTCCACGTCACCGACACCATCTAACTCCAGGTGACTTTTCTTTTTTAAGAATTGAGTATGTAAGTTACAAGAAGTATATGCGTTTTCACACAGAAAGTGCTCCAAATCATCAACTTATGGATTCGTTAGTGAAATTGAAAAATAGTCTAACTCAACTTATAGGATTTACCTCTTACTCTAAGTGTTAATTTCAGCACGCATGTTCAAGAGTTATATATGAGTAAATTAATTGAAAATGATTTGTACTTATTTTACAAGCTTTCTAATTTGCATATCAACGTGGGAGTTTTCGTTAGTTGACTTTTTCGCCCCTTTAATGTCAGTAAATAATTAAGATCCTTAATGAACATTTTAAAACTTTGGGATCCTATACAATATCATCATACTAAGCCACATATGCCTTTTAATTATATAGTACAAATATTATATATACAAGAAATTTATTTTCCAAACTATTTAATTATGAAAACGTAAGTGAAGTTGCGTTTTAACTAACATTTAATTGTCAGTTTACTAAAGAAAATCTGTTAACATAGCTTTATTTCCATCATAACAGATTGGGAGCACTCATTTACTTGGCTTCATTTGAAAGAAGAGGGTTATATAGAGAGAGGGGTCCAAGTGTTTTGATGTATTTGTTAATAATATATGGTTAATTTCTATTAAAATAAAATATACTATGTCCATTGCATAACACAATTAGTTTAATTAGTTATATGTAACAAATGAGTGTTCGTTTTTCAAAGTATCATATTTTATACATATAATGCATCAGTACATATCATGTGAAGTTTAAGCGAGTTAGGGTACATAATACTTTATTCTTCTCTCTTTTTTCCCTTAAAAAACTAGCTTACCTGCAGTATTTGTTGTTATTATGTTAGGATGGGTTGAAACTTACTAATTGAATCACAATTCAGAACCCACACTTCATCACTGTTATGTTTTGAACTAGGTGGTATCTAATGGCTATGGCTTGGGTACAAACTTCATTCAACAGTGAGAGACTTGGAGTAATGTTTTAATTAAAAGTGACGTTTATTATATCTTTTACGTATAATTTTTTTTTTTCAAAGACTTGTTATGTGTGTTGTTATTTCACTTTATCTTGTTTATCTTCTTGTGAAGACATATAAATGTTTTGATTTGGCAACTTTATCTTGTGAAGAAACATAAATGTTTTGATTTGACAAATGTATATTCTCTTGATCCTCCAGTTTTATACAAAATTTTATTTTGATTCCTTAATTTAAAATTAAGTTTCGTTTTAGTCCTCTAATTTTAGTAACCCTAGTCCTAAATGATGATTTTTTGTGTGAATCAACATTTATGAATATTTCGTCAACATTTAGAATTTTAACATCAGCATTTTTCCCCTTTTCGTACTCTTGTTGGAGTTTGAGTGAACACTGTATGGTAACACATACAACAATTGGCTAGTTCTGACATTAACAAAAACATGATTATTCATGAACACAATGCATTCACGAATCGCAATTGATGCGAATGTACCTTGCTAACATGTTTTGTGTATTTAGGTTGTAAGGTATCTGCATCAATTCCAGAATTAAGACAATTAAAAAGGAAGCAGAACAGGGAAGGCCTTACAGCCGAGGATATCCTCGAACGTAGTCCAAAGGACAGGAGAATCGATGAAATAAAACTCAGGTAGAGAACAACATAGGAAGAATCTGAAACATCAATGAACACTGGTCTTAGGAATGGTTCTCAGAATTTTTTCAAATGGTTTATGAAAAAGTTGAAGCATGGGGATAGTGGTCAATGGTGAGTACAGATGAGAGGGAATCTGAGTGCAGCATCTATTTTCATAGCAACTATAACCTTTCAAGCTTTAATTAATCCTCCATCAGACTTCATTCAACAAACTTTACCAACGTTCTTCGAAGCTGCTGGGTACTAGTAGATGTAGCACCATCATCAAATTCAAGGGCAGTTATAGTCGCACTTTAGCAACTTTGTGTAAGTTCTAATTGGTTCTGTCCCGCCACCGAACCCGAAGATGATCTATCCTCGCTCTGCCACTATCACATGTTTTGGCGTCAGACTACCTGATGATGAAGACTGAAGAATCAAAGGAAGGAAGGAGGAGGAAGTGTGGGGCCCACAACAAAAATAAGAAGAAAATAAAACAATAAAATAAAAGAGTGGGACCCCACAGCACATGCCAAATGGAGAGGGGAGTGGGACCCATAGCAAAAGAGTAACAGAAGTAGCGTTACGTTAGCCTATTAATGGGGGTGTTAAAATTACTTACTTTTAAATATATTTCATTTATTTTTCATCCTTTAAAACTTAATCATGTAAGATGCTGGTAATAAAAACTTCATTTTTAAAATTTCACATTAACCATAAAATTTATAGAAGAAGATTGTTTAATGTCCCCTTCTCTTGTTTCAACAGCTATTGTGCTTTTTTTAGTGAGATCCATTATTTTAAAGTATTTTATGGTTCATTAAATATTTGAAAATATTTTTTCAGGTGTGTCCAGTGTTATTCAATATCCTAAAATATTTTTCAGGTTTATCACTAATTTCAGTTTTTTTTGACAACGACCCTTTCTTTCTAGCAAACCAAAAAAGTAATTAGATTCAAGAAAAAGTGCTATATGCTTTTATTAGAATCCCCTGGACCCTATGTCCTTTAGGATTCTGCATTAATATAGAGATAATAAAAATTCACGCGCTCTGACCTAGTAAACTACACGCCTAAGGTCTTATCTATAAACGCAATCTTTTAAATAAAAATTTTATTACAGAGTACAAACTCAAAACAGAGTAATATTACTGGAAGAGAAATGTAGCCCTAGTATAACATCATTCAACAAATTATTATCCTAAAAGCAACAAGTGAACAGCTTTTTGATTGCTCTGACACATTTCTTCACTATCCAAATTATAAGGCGTAGAGTGATTAACACCAGAATCACCACAAGTAATCCAGCCCAGGCAACAAATGAAGCTGAAAAGGTGATCGAAACTGCTTTATTATCCCAAAGATGATCTGGCATTACCATTCGAAGGGCACTAAAGTATGCAAGGGCTAGGGTTGTGAGAGTGATACACATGCCTATAGATAGAAGCCATATCAGAGCCTTGTTCTTCACAGGAACCCCACTTACGAGCAAGAGGGTCACACTAAGCGATGAGATGAAAGAGATGGTATTGCAAATTATGTACCACAGAAACAGACTTTGTGAACGAAATGCTGAGACTGCTTCACCCGGACAATAGGACTCGCTGTTATTAAGGATGGTGCAATTTAGTGCTTCATTGGTTGAGCCTTGAGATAAACCTTGTTGGATGAAGCCACCAGGTGGGTTCACTAATGATTGAAATGTGATGGTGGCTATAACAGTTGACACTAAACTCAGATTGCCTCTCATTTCTTCTACCCAGTCACCTTTGTGTCTGAACCAACCTCCAATCCATTTCAGAATCCTTATCAAACAGCATCTCTTCTTCATCTTCTTCTTTCGAATTCGAGGTCTTGCAACTGGCGTTGATGACAGTGAATTGTGAGTTGGGATTCCGTTCTTTTCATCAGTTGTGATACCAGAATGTTCCATCAGCATGACTTGTATTTCTAGGCTTTTGAAATCTTTTGGACTACGTTTAAGGATGTCATAGGCACTAAGTCCCATCTCGTTCTTCAAGCCTGCCATTTCTGTTACTTTTGGGATTGATAGCAGGTATCTTACAGTCTGAAATAATAAACATTCAAGTTAGTATAATATTGTAGAGGTGTCATATCATTTTAGGTAAACAAATTAGACCCGGCTATTTTAAAAATGTTTTCTCATGTCCATTTGACAAGAAAAACTTAGAAAACGATTCACATAAATTAGACATATCTCTGTTGATATAGTTCGTTTGAAAAAAAAAAAATAAAAGGACAAGAATAGATAAATTTGTGGCCAAACGCCCAAAACCATCAACCATTCACAAGTCACAGCTTGCAATAAATTTTTGACCCGAAATTTGTTTGATCTTTCCTTCATCCATGAATAGTCGACGGGTATGTAATTTTACTATTCTTTACTTTTTTTTTCAACCGAACTATATATCCTTTCCAGCTGAGTCAGTGAGTTGGCGATTCAACTAAGGGACCCCAAATTTCTTTGATCTGTCCTTCATCGACGCCATTATCCGTATTCTGACCAGACGGCTAATTAATGGCTTTGCCGGTGATTCAACTATATATTGTGAAAAATAAGCAAACTAGCCAAAGGAACTAAATTATAAACCACTGAAGATTATAATCTATTTTTTTGGTTCAATGTTTCGCATTAGTATTGCCAATACATTGTATAGGCAAACTAGCTAGCTATTGGGCAAAATTTGTATTTTTTTTTAATTCAATTTGTTTATTCCCAGGCCAGTCTGTAAAATTTCGCCATGTGAACTGCATCTGTCATGCTCAATAAGACAACAAAATCACACAAATACACCAAATTTATCGTTTCAGCCAATAATCGCAGAAACTATAACCCTCTCACGTAAAACGAAAACTATACATAAATACATGCATACATATGTACTAATTATATATATATGTAGATAGCAAGATATATATAGAAGGAAGAATATCAATCATACCTCAACTTGCTTGGACGAGACTGCTAGATGGAAAATGGTGTTGCCCACTGCATCAGAACTTGTCAAGTTAAGATGCTTCCCACAAATGTCAAGTTCCAATTCCACCAGACCTTTGAGAGTATCCAAATGATTGTACATCACACACAAGTGAAAAACTGTGTTCCCATTATCAACTAGAAAGTTCAGGGACTCAGGCTTGGCTTTCACCAACTCTCTCACAACGTCTGTTCTCCCTCTGATAACTGCATAGTGCAAAGGAATTGTACCCTCTTCATTAGGAAACAGGCAAGGCTTGTTGTTAACCTTAAGCAGTTCCTTTACGATGACGATGTGTCCTTCTGCAGAAGCCAAGTGGAGGGGTGTGTTTTGGGAAGAGTCAACCTCAATGGCTAGTTTGGGATTATATGAAAGAAGTGCCTTTGTGAATTCAAGATAGCCAAGCAAAGCTGATATGTGTAAAGGAGTTTCGGTGAAGCCACTTTGTGAGATCTTGTGGAGGATTAATGGTTCTTGTTGTAAAAGCGAGTTCAAAGTTGATGCAGATCCTCTTCGTGATGCTTCGTAAAGAAGGCTCAATCTCTCCACTTCGCCTTGAGAAGTCCCCATTTTTATTATAGTCTAGCTTGCGTGAATGCCAAAACGTTTATGTATGGTTTTTAATATATAAACATCTTTTAGAAAGAATCTGTCAAAGTATGCTGCTTTTAATTCATAATCTGTCTAACATCTTTTAATTCATAATGTGAAAGCATCGTCCACAACTCTTTGTCAAAGTAATATCACACCATATGGACAGTAAATTAATACTTTATGAGCAAGACTATTTGGATATATTATTTTCTAATACACTAATAATATTCTCTTCACTCAATTAATTAATTCAATCAGAAGACGTACCTGGGGGTGTATTTCTTTTGGGCAGGCCTGACCAATTGAACCTTCGTTAATTAATTCAATCAGAAGACATACCTGTGGGTGTATTTCTTTAGGGCAGGTCTGACCAATTGAACCTTCGTTAATTAATTCAATTAGAAGACATACCTGTGGGTGTATTTCTTTAAGGCAGATCTGACCAATTCAACCTTCGTTTTTTTTAAAAAAAAAAAATTGGTAGAAGAGAAAAAACATTAAAATGGTAAAGTTTCACTTACATCATACGCGTTTTTATTGAACTATAACGCAAAGGAAATTAAACAAAAATATCAAAATGACAGCCTAATTTTTAATGATCCACTAGTTGCTTGTAGTTGCCATAATGACGAATGTAATTTAGCCAATAGCTTAATTGTATACAGGGAGTAGACTTGTGACTGATAAGGACCTATGGATAGAGTTCATAATTTTTAATGAAATTTCCAGTAATTTAAGGATCGTTTGAATAATAAATTACATTATTAATTAGTACATCACTTACATCCCGCCCGTATTAAAAAAACTGATGCATTAGTTAGAAATGCTATAATTGATATCATTTTTGAAATTCTTAGCGAGGTATTGTTTAGTACCACTTAATATTTATTATTTTATATCAAATTCTCGACTGATACATAGAAATCTTGGAATACAAGGCAATAATCAACTTTGATTTATTATAATCATTAAGTCCATTAAAAAATACTTGATCTAATACTAAACATGTTTAGTACTTCGATTGTTTCCTTAGATTTATACTTAATTAGATTAATCTATATACAATTAATTATATATAATGTTCTCCTCTATTTGATAACCAACATCCATTTCGAAGATTATGAATATAATAAGTCGTACTCCACTCAGATCAATGAAACCTCAAGCACACAAAGGCATATAAGAACAATATTTCTGTTATAGAATATGATGTGTGGTATAGATATCCTTATGAGTCATGGCATTTTACCTTATGACATTATGTTATTTAACCTCCCAATTAAAGGGTTTTAAGTGTGTGTTCGCTATAACCCCCATTATAGCATTAAGTTGCTTAATTTCATTGTAACTTCTTATGTTTGTGTCAATGCTTTTTTTATTGTATTATTTTTTTCTTGATCAATTTGGGATAATATAATAATTCACTATATGGAATTAATTGATTCTTTTATTGGATGTTTTGAACATCTGACTCTAATTGCTAGGATTAGATATTGTTGTCATTGTTGTATTTCATTTTGATCTTTTTTACGTGTTATTTATATTATTGTCATTTTAATATATGGCATAGAGTTATATTGTTTTGATTTTTTTAATATATGGCCATAAGCCATACATGAGACTTTATTTTTTTTGTAATATTCTACATTATATTATTTTTCTGTAATTATTATTCTTATATTTGCATTGTTATTTATACCATTAGCCAAATTTTATCACACCTTCATAAAAAAGAATGTGAATTTATATCATTTGGGTCGTGAACGAGGTCTCAAAGATCATCAGGGAAGGCAATTATACGTAGGCCCATTTGGATTCCAATTGATCACTAACATCCACTTACAAAATCAACATTTGAACTAACAAAAATGACTCTAGCAGAAGGGTAGATAGTTCCTCACAATATAATTAATTAATATATAAGGTCAAGTTATTTTTTAACACTATTTAAAATAAATAAATATATTTCCTTACACTATTCAATATATATTAAATAATATATGTTTGTGTTGTTTTGTATTATATATATAATTTTGCAATAATTATCTGTAGGTTCATTCAAATCTAATAGTATGCAGCATGATCACACAATAAAGAGGTCTCAAGATAAAATAATGTGTCTATGACTTGATCAAAACTTTCAGAAGTTGAGATGAATTTGGAAGAGAAATATTATTGTTAAACGTGCGATACCTCTGACTCTGAGGCTTTTGCCAATGTTATGTTTATTTTATATATTTGTTAAAATAATATGCCATTTAAGCATTTTCTTTTCATTTTGGATTGAGAAAATAACGTTACTTTTTTTTTTTTGCAATAAATAAAGTAAAAATGCAATAATATCCGACCCGACGATCTGCTTCTTTAAATCATAATCTTCACGTAAAGTGGAATATTAGCTTTAAAAATCCTCCAAATAATTGTTCCGCAATAGCGTAAAGGCAATTATCTTACCCATCTTTACTTTAAGAAGCTATCTGAATATATTCACTACATATAGCAATATGAATGAGTGAGTGAGAGCCAAGAAAAATAAGTACAAAAAAGTACCCTCTCTACGCTTATAAATAGGGCTCCAGGAATAAGCAAGTAGGACCACCTTGAAAACTTGAAGCACAAAAACAATTAGGATCATGAGAGTCCGAAGGTGAGGATAAAATTAATATGAAAATATTAGAAACATACATATATAAAACCACAAGTCGTTCATTAGATATATTAAAATGCTTACACCAATAAACAAAATAACAGTAATAATCAAACTTGAAAACCGAATCGGTCGGAAAAAGAAGACAGAAAAAAAAAACTGAAAATAAGCACGCAATAATTAATTGAGGGCCAGCTAGTTACGGGCCTCTAAATAAAGACTCACTGCTCTCTAATCCCCCTGTGTTGATTTTCTTAGATGTCCCATTAGCCGCACCACCAAAATGCACAAAGCAATGAGGACAAAGCAAGAATTAAAAAACCAAGAGACTATCAATATAATTCGTCCATAGTCAATGGGGCCAATATTGGGAGTGATAAGATTGATGCTGGCAAAATAGGCATTTAAGAGGAAAGTGAGATTTGAGAGCATGCCTAAAGTGAGCACCCACATCATGGATCTGCTCTTAAGAGGGATTCCACTTAGAAGCAAGAAGGCAACAATTAGAGACGCGACAAAAGCGATTGTGTTGTAAATTATGAATGTGTTGAAGTTGCCTCTCAAAGTGAAAGCTAACACAGCTTGGCCTGGACATACCCCATTGATTGCATCACCATGCTTATCCTTGTACCACAAGCAACCGAGAGGTCCGTTGTAGAGCCAATCACTGTAGTCATCATCGTACTTTATCGTGTTGTTCTTAGCATCGGCGTATATATTTTGTTGGATGACTCCTCCCGGGGGATTAACTGCGGCTTGATAGGTTACAGTTGAGACTATGGCCGGCACCAAACTTAAGTTCCCTCTCATCTGTTGTACCCATTCGCTGTCACCATTGAATGTGTTTCGAATCCATTGGAAAACTTTATTTCTATTCTTATTCTTATTATGATGGATAGTCCCAGCAGCAGGATTCCCATCAAATGATGATCTTCTGTGTTCTTTATTATCATGTTCTTCTTTATGATCTCTAGCAGCAGCATTCCTGTTAACTTTTCCGAAGTTCATGCCGCAGTGCTGCATCAGTATCGCTTGTATTTGGCGGCTTTTGGAGTCCTGTGGAATTCGCTCAGCTGTATCGCGGACGCTATGACCCACGTCGTTCTTCAAGTTCTTCGCCTCTGATCTTATTTTTGGAATTGAAATCAGGTACATCACAGTCTACATAATCAACAAGTAGATATGTAAACGAATACACACACACACACACACATATATATATATATATATAATATCATTACTACACCAAGGAGAGTCAACTCATTTATCCTATAAAACAAGTGAGCAGCCATTGAAGAAATATAATGGACTATATATATATACTTCTCTAGTTATATTTACAAGGTAATACTCTCGAACGCATTATAAGCCTAGTTACAATCAAGAAGAAATTTTTAGTCCTAGATATCAATCCATTTATTAGAGATTGTTAATTAAGAACCCTTATCTAATTTTGCCTTTATTTAATTCTCGTTGAAAATGGTGAGAGATGAGTGAGAGGTGAGACTTATTCATAAATGTAGAGAGATAGAAAAAGTAGGAAAATTTTATCAATTGAAGTATGTATACACTTAATGACTTAACTTTCACTCTTTGGCATTTGAGGATTATTTGAAATGAACTCATAATAAGAATATGTTTCCAACTTGTTTACCAGAATAAAAGAAAACTCAAATCTTAAAAAATTAATAACTTTCTAACTTTATTATTATCTAATATACACTCTACCATAAGGTACAAAGTCTATACAATATAATAAATAAAAGGTTGAAATATTATATATTTATGTGAAAACGTTAATGATGTGACATAAATATAAATAGTTAAAAAAATTATCTTCTGCATTATAAACAGCATCAGAGCATAAGCCGTTCCTTTTATATAACATCTAATTCCAAAAAGAAGATAAAACTGCAATCCTGACTTGAGTCTCTATATATATATAGCTGGATCTCAAAGACTCGTAAACTCAAGCTGGATATAAATATAGTGCAGGAAGGAGTACTTATTTGTCTCAGCAAGTTTTAAAAAGAAAAAGCGAAGTAAAAAATAAAAAATAAAAGTACCTCAACTTGCTTTGACATAACAGCCAAATGGAGAATGGTGTTGCCGCCATCCAAGTCTCTCTCAACCAGAAGCTGGTGGTGGGTGTCATTAGTATCCAACAAATTCACCAAATCTTTAAGGATCTCCAATTGGTTGTGCATTACACACAAATGGAAAACATTTTTCCCTTTCTCATCAACTATCTTCAAAGACTCAGGCTTTGCTCTAATCAGCTCCAACACAATGTCTCTTCTCCCTCTTATAACGGCATAGTGCAGAGGGATTCTGTGTTCTTGGTCACGAACCAAACAAGCCTCCCCGCTTGCTCGCAACAGTTCCTTCACAATCTCGACGTGGCCTTCTGCAGAAGCCAAGTGAAGAGGTGTGTGTTGGGATGAGTCTAACTCGAGGGCGAGTTTTGGTTTGTGAGCAATAAGGGTTCTGGTAAATTCAAGGTGGCCAAGTAAAGCTGATATGTGTAAGGGAGTTTCAAAGAAGGTTGTCTGTGAACTATGTCTGTGCAAGATCAAAGGATCTTGCTGAAGAAGTGTGTCCAAAGTTGAAACACACCCTTTTTGTGCTGCTTTGTATAGATCTCTCATTCTCTCTTCTTCATTATTGTTTTGGGGAACTATTGCTATTTCCACTTCACTTGCCATTTTTGGGTGTTGATGTGGATGTGGGTGTTTGCTTCTTAACTATTTATAGACCAATGTACCACTTCGCTATTCACATAATGTTTTTGTTACGCTAGTGTTTCTTTTGTGCTGCTTTTTCATCTAGGGGGGAATTCCTGTATACCCCCGAGCACCACCCACATCAAAAGATTGTGAAACATTAGTTTTCTTGCATTTTTATTTATTTTTCTTTTTTAAAAAAGAGGTAGAGCACAAATTAAAATGTAATCTCTTTAACATTAGCTACTATTTAATATGAAATAAGCGGGATATAAATTTTCTATATAGTTGACCAGCTTATTGTAATTTTTAATAAAAAGGAAAAGGAAATTTTATAGAACTGCTTAATTACCCCTTGTCATTTATGATTAATTGAGGTGAAAATAACTATGTAAATGTAAAATACAACTGCTCCAACTTTCTTAATATGCACATGAGAATCTAGAAGCAGTTGGCTGCTATTATTTAATTATTCCTTAATTGTTCATAACGCATCTAATTTGAAAAAAAGTTTAAATTAAAAATATATTTATCGATGATTATTATTGTGGGAAAAATAGAAAGACATATGTGTGAATACAATAATAAATTAAAAGAATTTACATCTGTGTGATCTGATCAAAACTTTCAGAAGATCAGATAAATTTGGGAAAGAAATAATATTATTGAAATGTTAAACTCGACCATGTAATTTTTATTTATTATATTTTAATTTCACTCTCGCACAAAAGATGCTTATCGTATTGTATTGCAGCATTTTCTTTTTATTTTGCATTCATATATAGACAACAGGATGATCTACTTTTCAAATTATATTATAAACTTTACGCAAAGTAGAATATTATAGTTTTAAAAATCCTTCAATTATTCTTCCGTAATAGCGTAAAGGCAACTATCTTATCTATATATTTCCTTCAAGAGGCTGTGTGACTAGATTCACTACTTGATAGCGATATGACAGTGACAGCAAATATATATATATAGCAATATTTTGCCATGACATGAGCATTTCCAATAGTTTGGCTTAATAATATGACAGATTTTGAGGCAAAACCTATGTTTTGAAAAGTGATTTATGTTTGGGAAGTTATTAGCTTTTACGGATTTCGAGGCAAAAAGTGGGTAGGAAAGAGAAAAATAAGAAAGAGAAAGAGAAAAAAAAGTATGAAAGAGAAAACCTAGGTTTCAAACTGAGGTTTTGTAAGTAAAATAGCTTTTGGGAAAAAAATTTGCTTGGACAAAACCTCGGTTTTGAAACCAAACTTAAATTTCAAAAGTGGTTGTAAAAACAGCCCTAAATGTCCATGCGTCGGAGGCTTGGTGTATATGTTTCCATAAATAGGTGTAGCACATGACTTGAACGATCGAACTAATGTCCTGTTTGGTATAATGGAATTGATTTTGATATAAATGGATATGGAGATGGATATGGAGGTTGAAATGGATATGGAAATGGGTTTTAAAAGTGCGTTTGGTATGCCATGGAAATGAGGATGGAATCCATGTTTTTTTTTGTTTGAATGGTGATTTTTTTGGAAATGTAACCAAAAAGATTATTTTACCCTTGATCAAATTATAAACTTAGCTCCAGAAGGGTATTTTTGTCCAAAATATGTTGGCTCCATGGAATTGAGATGAATTCCATAGGTTGAGGTGTTGAATTGAAAAGGGGTGTTTTGGTGGAATTGAATTCCACATGGATTTACAATTCCATTAAACCAAACATGTCAACCTCATAGAATTAAATTCCAATTCCATACTTCCATTTTCACCCTACCAAACAAGGCATAAGTTTCAAACCTTTTCTTTCTTTTTCTTTTTCTTCTTTAAACGACAACTACTTTTCTTTTTCTTTTTCTTTTTTTGGAGTGAAGTTTTCTTTTTCTTTTTTAAACGACAACTAAGTATTCGTCTCTCTCTCTCTCTATATATATATGTATATGTATATTTTTTTCATAACAGCCACTACTGCATGAAAACAAAACACATTATATTGACATTAGTAGTGATAATATTTGACGTTTAAATATATTTTTCTTCAAATTATTAAAGCTACACAGGTAGTACAATTGAAATCCATCCAACTTCAAAGCCATAAATTTAAAACATTTATGCTCAGGATATGTTATTTAATTATTTATGGGTGAAATAGTCACATAGTTAAACACAATGATGAGTTACATTGTCATTAATTTACTTCCATTCAAATTTGTTCATCAAGTTCAGATCTTATCAAATTTATTCTTAAGAATTATATGCATATCAAGAAGTTAATTAGAACTTACAAGATATGCATGGAATAACAATAATCTAACAACAATTCTTAAGTTTGGTCAAGAATTTGACATCGCATTCTAAAGATCCGTAATTTTGAGTTTGAGGCCTGCATTTCATATCTTCTCGTTGCCGATGCTTGGATGAATATGATGTTGAAACAAACACAACTTTGGTGGATCCTTGTAAGCAAGTTCAAGGCAGACAACGTAATTGAAAATAAGCTAAATGGAAGAGGTTAATCCTTCGTAAGTGGTAAGCCAAAACTTGAATGTTTACTGAGAGAATGTCCACATTCAGTATTTAACTATATTTTGAATAAGATTGCGTTTATTTTGAGAACAGACTTGTATGATCTAACTTATTTGAAAAAAAACGTGGCAGATGTTCTGAACTTGCATTGCAAATTGTTATCTATTCGACTACCATATATATATTCCTTCCACGCACAACCAGATACAAAAAAAAAAAAAACAGGAATCAAACCCCTGAAAAGTTGTTGTGCACAACTAATTGAGACGCATCAAATTATTGATTGAGAGGTCATATCAACTATCAAGCATTAGCTGTGTGGTCATAACTTGAATTCTTATTTAACTTTTACTTGAATGGCGATTCTTCCGATTATTTTTCACTTTATATGAAGTCAAGTTCTGCGTTGTTTCGGTAAGCTGTAAACAATTGCGTTTTAAGACATTTTTTGTGTGCATGAATCTGAACGAATCAAGGTATTTTTTCTTAATCCCACGAAAGAAATCAAGTCCTTGTGGTCATCGTATATGGTTGGGCGCGGAAGGAATATATGGTAGTCGAATAGCTAACAATTTGCAATGCAAGTTCAGAACATCTTCCACGTTTTTTATAAATACGTTAGATCATACAAGTCTGTTCTCAAAATAAACGTTCAAAAGCATGCCATCTAGCTAGCTGAATTACATCATTTGCATGGCTACTCACGATGACGTCACAATCATAATATATTGAAAATTAAATGACTCGACTTGAGAGAGACATTGGGCCCTCATAAGTATGTTCTATTCTGTACCCAACAAACACATTGACTAACTATTACACTCGGCCTAGATAAAGTATTATAGCGTAGGTGTATTTAATACATTCACAAATCACACACAAGAAATTTATGAGGGTCGTCACTCCCAAATTTAGCAATCAATCACTTTAGACTGCCTTGTGTGTATGTGTGTGTGTGTGTGTCATATTATTCAATTAAAGAACATCTACGTACAAGTTACAATAAGTGTCACTTTTAATTTAAATTTATTAGTCAATTTCATACTATTTGTTCACATTAGAATAACAGGTTTTATTAAAAAAAAGGATCAAGAGACGTTTTTGCCCCGGAAATATTCATAAAAGGGCTCTGAAAGTTTATTTTAGCTTAAAATTGCTTTAGAAGTGTCAAAAACAGAGCAAGGTGTGCCCATTTTAACTCCTGAAGACGTTCAACAGTTAAACCTTTACTTTTTGACTGGACTCTACCCGGTTGGCAGCTGAGTTGGGAAAAAATTTGTCATCGTAATGAGGAAAAGTGTCTTGACATGGCTTCTTTCTCTCTCTTATTAATCATCAAAACTCAATCGTAAGGAGGAGCAAGCTCGGAAAGAGAATTAAGAGCTTGAAAGGATGCTTGAGGAGAACCAGATGAAGGTTGCTAATTAATTTGACTTCAAATTTATTACTTCAATTCTTTTTCTATTCTTAAATAGAATAATACTGACTTCTTTTTTGTACTGATTAGTAATAGTGTCTCCTATGTAATGAGTAACTGTTTAATTCACTTTCGCCGAAGACGATGACGGCGAAGATGTATGAGGTGGCGCTTTGCATCCATTGGCTTCGTCCTCTGAATTACAAAACGACAATGATCTCATGTCTTGACACAATTTCTTCATCTTCACCCTCTTGTGGTGCTGCCCATTTTACTTTGATTATTCAAAGACACATAATCTAAATCATTTTTTATCGTTCTTTTCATCTAATCATTACAAAATATGTTGTTTTACCATTTTTTAATCGTGTTTTCTTTTCCTTTTGCAGGTCATATATCCAGTGTATTCCTCTTCCTCTGATGGCCAGGAAGGAGGAGATGTTCTCGAAGCCATTGGTAATCTAATGGAAATTTTTGACACCGTTAATCTTTATTTAACAACAGGAACTTAATGAATCTAACGGCAAAAAGTTAAAGGAAAGAATAAAATGGAGGGCGAAAAAGAGCTTAGGACGATCTGATCAGTGTTTGGTTGTGTGTCATATGCTTGTTCAAAAAATTTGATTTAATTATTGCTTGTTATTGGCTTGGGGGGAGGGGGATTGTTTGGTTACTCATCGATGGATTGCTGTGATTCAATTTCAATTGCGCTAGGACTTGATTTAGTGTGAAGAAAAGTTTCGAGTTTCAACAAGGTCGAGCTAGAAAAGAGGATAGTAAGTACAACAAGGTTCGTGAGAAAAATTTTAGAAGATAGTAGGTTCTACATAAAGGTCGATCGACCATATCATTTACGTCCTCTTTAATTAAAATAATCCAACTGCCTTTTACAAGTTTTACTTTGTCTTGAAAATTGAGTGAGTAGGAAAAATAAAGGTTCGAGAGAAAAATTTTAGAAGATACTATAGGTTCTACATAAAGGTAACATAAGTTTTTTTTATTGGAGAGTATATAAATAATGTGGTGCACTCAGTGACACAAAAATTTATCAAGTAATTCATATAAATGTTTCTTAAATTTCTTGGAAATTAGGTCTATATAATATAAATTTTCATTTAAAAAAAAGAAAGATTTTAAAATTGGTTTGAAGTTTTGAATGTTAGTATGATTGAGAATGTTCGAATCTGATTAAGTGTGTGTTTAGGTAAGCATTTGTGCAGCTTGTGGACAAAGAAAAACATGGTACAGGAGAAAACACCTTACATTCATGTTTGGATAAGCGTTACGTGATAAGGCATTTTTGGGCAAAAGCTCTCTCTCTCTCTCTATCTATCTATCTATCTATATATAATAGCTGCACAAACGTGGAAGTCATTGTGATCTCCTTCCAGCGTCATTTTAAGGAAAAAGAGAGAAGAGAGAGACAGAGTATAAAAAAGATGAGGAAATGCAGTCAATCAGTAATAGTATTTAATTTTATTTCTGTCTTAAAATTATCATAATTTATATGAATTATTACTTCTTATCCTTAATATAAGAGCCACATGGCTTTTTGGAGATATTATAAAAAGCTGGATGAGTTACTTAATTATAATAAATATTCTGAAATATCTATATTTACCATTAAATAAATATAATATATACATATTAAATATTTTTATTATTTTATTTTTTAAACAAAAAATATCACAATATATAAATATAATGTATGCATTTATTGTTTAACAAGATTCATACCCTTTTAAGTTATTTTCTACCCAAACTTACTTATCAAACATTATGCAAACATTTTATTTTATGTGGTGTCCACAGTCAATACACTGTTTCTAATTGACATAAATAAGCAAAAATTTAGGTGAAATTTTTTATATTCATTATATTAAGTTTTCCAATTACATGTATTCATGTGTGATATTTTTTAAATATTGTGGTTTAATATAAAACTATATGAAAAAAATATGATATATGACCATTTGTGATTTCTAAATTTGAACAATTTTACTTTTCAATGATATTTAATTTACATATATTTTCCTTGATTTCATTTTTTATTTTTTACCATTTTATATTTCTCTAATTTTATCACAATAAATAATATATGTATACTATTTAATGAGATTTATGTTTCATTAAGTTATTTTCTATCAAAAGTCACTTATTCAACATTTATTCAAACATAAATCACGTTGGATCTACTAACTTCTACCCATAATTCATTTTGCAAAAGAAACTACCAAAAAGCCATTTCTTTTATCCAAACGAAGCCTAAAATACCTATACGAAAAAATGGTTTATACACTTCAATGAAATGAAGATGTACTTTCAAAGGGGCAAAGAATGTTTCTCATACATGTATATTCCGATGAGGATGAGATAAGCGAAGATGAAGATGAAGAAGACATACAGTAGTGAAAGCATGTAAAACACAAGCCATTTATTAAATATAAAAGTGGATGCATACACAGAAAATTAACTGAAGGGTTGTTGTGCACACCTAAGGTACACCAATTGCTGAAGAGATCGCGTGTGTGTGTGTGTGTGTGTATCAAACATTAGCAGCGCATGCAGGTGGTCACTTGGCTTCCAAATGCTTTAGTTAACTTTGCCTTCAATTTCTTCACCACTATTTTCTTCGGGGCCCAAATTAAAAATATCACCGCCATGTATATACCAACCAGTACGTACAGACCAATAAAAATCGAAGTGGCTATGATCACCCCTTTACCGGTACGTATTGTGTATGGGGTGACAAGGTTGACACCAATAAAATAAGCATTTAAAAGGCAAGTTAAAGCTATGCCCATGCCTATAGATAACGTCCACATCACAAATCTATGCTTGAGAGGAACTCCACTCACAAGCAAGAGGGCAACACACAGAGATGCCACAAAAGATATCGTATTGTAGGTTATGAAGCTGGTAAAGCGATTTGTATCACGATAAGCCAAGATGGCTCTCCCAGGGCATGCATTAATATGATTACGCCTTATCTCATCTTGGTACGTCAGGCAGCCAAGGGGTCCACCATAAAGAGTAGTGGTGGAACTGGAAGTGATGTTGGGGTCACTTGGTCTTATACCTTGTTGGATGACGCTTCCAGGAGGGTTAAGTGCAGCTTGGAAGGTTATGGTTGAGATTACAGTATCAACCAGACTTAGATTCCCCCTCATGTCTTCTAGCCAATCTCCATTATAATCAAGCCACCGGTCTATTCTTTTGAAAACGTTTCTCCACGACCACTTCTTCTTCCCACTTCTGTCTTCTTCGCTAGCAACGCCAATCCTTTCTTTCCTTCCACAGTTGATTCCAGACTCCATTAATATGACTTGTATTTCAAGGCTCTTGGAGTCCTTGGGAATTCCATGAACTGTATCGGCGGCACTATAACCCATGTTGTTCTTCACTTCGATGCTTCGGATGTTATCTTTGGAATTGAAGCGAGGTAACTCACAGTCTACGCAACAATGAACAAGCAGACATAATTTGTTGTATATGCTTGTGACTTAAATGGATAACACAGCCTGAAACAGATCAAAACACAAACATTCAAGAGTAAGTAAAATGTACCTCAACTTGCTTCAACATTACAGCCAAATGGAGAATGGTGTTCTTGCCATCCAAGTCTCCCTCAATTAGGAGATCTTGGGTGCCAGAAGCATCCAAAGCCACCAAATCTTTCAAGATCTCCAACTGGTTGTAGGTCACACACAAGTGGAAAATAGTTTTCCCTGTATCATCATGGATCTTCAAAGACCCAGGCTTTGCTCTAATCAGCTCCAACACAACGTCTTTTCTCCCTCTAATAACTGCATAGTGCAAGGGAATTCTGCCTTCCTGGTCACGAGCCAAGCACGCCTCCTCACGAGCTTCCACCAACTGCTTCACAATGTCCATGTGTCCTTCTGCGGAAGCTAAGTGGAGAGGTGTGCTTCGTGAGGAGTTTCTCTCGAGGGCGAGTTCTGGTTTGTGAGAAAGGAGGGCTTTTGTGAATTCAAGGTGGCCATGGGAAGCTGATATGTGCAAGGGAGTTTCTATGAAGATAGTTTGTGAGCTAATTTTCTGCAACATTCCTGGGTCTTCCTGTAGCAAGGAATTCAAAGTTGGAACACAACCTTTGTAGGATGCTTCATACAGAACTCTCACTTTATCTTCTTGATGATGATGAGCAGTCTCTATGTTCATCAGCTTCGTCTCTTGCAGAGAAGAATGACTCTTTTGCTTCATGGTTATGCTCTAAGTGAGCAAAAATATATGAGGTTGGTTTAGTTTTTGCTTGACGCAAGTTTAGGATTACTTCTGTTCGATTTATAATTTCTGGCTCGTGCCTCTTAACGGAAATAATTAATATTCTTCCAATTATTTTCCACTTTATATGAAGTCAACTTCTGCGTTGTTTCCGTAAGCTGTAATCAATTTCTTTTAGGAGACCTTTTTTGTGTGGCCCTCAAACAATAAATAAGATATATAATTATTAACCATATAAAATCCTTATTTTAAGATTTTTGAGTTAAGATACGGTATTATACTGACTTTTGTTTATCTTATTCTTGCAATACCTAGCTGAACTCTTCTCCCTTTTGAAATGCTCTTGTTGTCAGGATTATTTACCCACATATTTTCAATTGGGTATCAAAGTAATTACTGTATATGGTTTTAAATGTAGAAATTAGTTGACATGTTTGCTTCAATCATAATCATAAGATTTCAATTCCATTATGGCTTGTTTGGTACCATAGAATTGGAGTAGGTAGATATAGAAATGAAAATTATTTCTATGATAGAGCTTGTTTGGTACTGTGAAATTGGCTCCATGAGGTAAGGTGTTGAATTGAACAAAAATGTATGGAATTAGACAAAAATACATGGAATTCATTTTAAATCTACAAAAAAATTTAAAAAAAAGAACTTTTAAATTTTAAAGGGCTTTTAATTCTTTTATATAAAAATATATGTCTAATTTCCATGACATACCAAACGTACTTTTAAAATGCATTTTATTTTCATTTCGAGTTCCATATCCATCAAAATGAATTCTGCATACTAAACGAGCTCTTATGGTTTTAAATTTATAATTTTTCTCAAACCACCCTTTTCCAATGGGTTCTATGATCTATCAATGGAGTAATTTTCCATAATAATAATAATAATAATAATAATAATAATAATTAAAAGAGATATTTTATTAAAGAGGGTGTTTAGTAAAAAAAAACAATACGTATTTTTTAAAATTATTAATTTAACTAAAAAATTTTAATATCTATAAATTAATTATCGGTTAAACTATATATTCCGTCGATGATTTGACATTTCAGCTTGACAGCAAGTTTCAGTCTTTGGGCCTTAAGGACCCCACATACATTACTAGCTCACATGCAGTTTTTTCCCCCAAACTGACCCACAAACAAACAGTGAATTAGTATAGGAATAGAATGTCTATCATGGTGTAGGTAGGACCACTAATCTCGTAACGTGACGAGTTTAAATTTTTATTTAGAGAGATGTGTCAACATTCACTTACAGATAGTGTCACACAGATGATTGCCTCTAATAAATATATTTGTGCTTTATAGAAAAAATCATCATCACACAAACGAAAATATTTATTGGATAGATTTTAAAATGTAATGATATGTTTTAAAAAAATTTAAATAAAAAGTTTAAGATCCGTGACCCTTTATATATATGTCTATCTATCTATCTATTAATTTATTTTAACTATGCAAATTGCAAACATGGTTAGAATTGGACAGTGTTTTATTTTATGGGCGGTGCGATTGACATGTGGCAATGAATACGACCCAGATTGGTGCTATACTACATTAATTCGGTTAAATTATTTTTGACGCGGATCTAAGGCGACTAACGGTTCGCTCGTCAACCAACTTGTTCCGAGAAGAAAACAATACCAACTATGCAATTAAATTGTTATAATAAAGAAGTTGGAATTAAATTAATAATTCACAAAGAATGTATTATTAAGTGGAAAGTGGAAAGAAAGCTAATAAGGATAAACTCCAAACGAAAATCTACTCAATATAGGTCTGCATTATTAAGTTTTGCAAGGCAGGTCTCTATTGTATTCCCGTGACATTAGAAATATAGTTTTAATCATGAAGCAAATTGGCTTAAAGCTACAAGTGTAAGTAAAGTGAAAACAATACTCCACGTACCCAAGCATAGTTACGTTGACCGACCTGCATCATTCCAAATTCTTTCTTTGGTTAATTCTCAAAATATTATTCGCATTTCTTCATAAAGAGTACGTAACTAAAGCTAGTTGCTGAAGTTGAGAAACTAGCCATTATTGTGATGTAATATTCGTATCTAACAAATATATTGGAAGGAGATGTTCATGCATGGCATCAGCCTGGGGCCACATCGGATAAGGGTTTAACATATAAGACGAAGGGTGGGAGGGAAGGAAATCGTCCGGTTCGGGTGCTTGGCCACAAAGAGACAAGTTTCTATTTGAATGGTAAATTAATGTGCAATGCAAGTTAAGAGCGCCTTCCAAGTTGTTTCAAACTGGGGCAAGTTGAGAGCATCTTCAAGTAGTTTCAAACTGAGTGTTGAGCATTCTAGCTACATTGTATTACATCAACAACATGACTCAGACGATTACATATTCACACACACAATGAAAATGTCACGACTTGATTGATACACTGAATCTTTGTGGGTGTGTACGTAATTGGAACTTGTTAGAAGCACAAATTTGACTACAAACGTGGTATTATGTTGAAGATGTAATAATTTCATAAATTCAAGATCTTTCTTTATAATTAATTCAATTATAATTTTTTTCTTTTAATACATATCACTGACAATTTACCTTGGAAATAATGCCATAGAATCCAATTATTGCCAGACGCAATCACATGCTCGAAAATGTTGCTAAACCCAGTATGATTGTTACTCCACAGCACTACTCGACGATAATGTAAATACTGAATCATTGGCATAACAATAGTACTTTTAAGTTAAAAATGATTAAATATTTGGTGAAAAATTATTAAAGCAAAACATGCGATTGACATGTGGCAATGACGGTGATATGCTAAATCACCAACACAAAGTAAACAAAAGAAAACGAAAAAAAAAAAAATCCAGAAACGAAGAGAAGTGTTGGAGCTTGTCTTTGTAGATAGAGTATGGGATAAGTTAGACTTGTCTTTGTAGATACGCAAGTTTGCTGTATCCTACTTGCATGCTATGTTGCTGTTGATGATGTTATGTTGTCAGTATTTGTTTGTATAGTTGCAGCATGGATGAATAAGTGGGCGCGTCACCGTTCTGCCTGTAACTAGGCACCTCTTCAGAACTTTTACCCCAAAGCGCTCCAATCAAATGATGCCACTCACCAACTCATGAATCATGATAAAAGCCTGGATTAGCATTTTACTACTGTCACGCCTGCTCTCAAACTCCGTATATTAAATTGCTTCAAAGTATCTCTATGTTTATCATTTTTTTTAAAATAATTTGTAATGTATTTAATTTTTTTAATTTCTCTGATAAACATTGACTGGTTTTTATATTAAGTATTGGAGATAATAAGAAATTACACATTGTTTTTTGTGTGTATTATATATATATATATATTACTGTGTGAGACTTGAAGAATGAATTATAGAGATCGGGTTTCGTTTTGTTTATAGATGGATGAGAAGAAATCCGTTGGTAGCGCCAGTTTCCTTCGGAGCATTTGAGGATCAGTGATGTATCATTTATAGGATACTATGAGGCATTATTTGCCTAAGGACTCATTCGTTTGGTAATAATTTTTACGGTTTCTTAGGTAAAAATTAGATTTTGGAGAATAATTTTTATGGATTCTTAGGAAAAACATAAGTTTCAAAAATTAGGTTTTAAAAGATTGTGTTTGTGAAGTTATTTAGTTTTTGTGGAGTTTGAGGCAAAAAATTGGTAGGAAAGAGGAAAAAAAAAAGTATAAATGAAAATTTATTAGGAAAAAGTGTGTGATTTGATAAAAAAAATAGCTTTTTTCAAAATCTAGGTTTTAAATCGAGATTTTATATCGAATATAACTTTTCAAAAAAATTTATATTTAGATAAAATCTAGATTTTTGATCTAAAAATTGTATGGAAGATAACTAAAAAATTTTTATTATTTTTTTTTCACTTTTTCTTGACTTGTATCTTTCAATTGGATCAAGAGAATGACGGAAAATACAAGCAAATCAATTGATCGGAGTTGCACCAACCAAATAACAGATTTTGAATTTGAATCTTGAAAATGCAATGTTATTAAATATTTGGTACAAGTGATTTGTCCTTCATAGTTGTCATGCTCTACTCGATTTATGTTAATCTGGGTTGTGTTAAATCTTCCAGTTAAAGTGAATATGTCCACAGCATGTGTGGTCTTTCTATTAAAAAACATGGACATAGAGGTGTGCAATGGAGAGGAAACATTACTGTTTGGATAAAATAAAATGGAGGCGTGAGATAAAATGAGAGGAAATTTAGGGGAATTATAAAAGGGTTAAGATATGAGAGGAATTTTATTTCGATAAGAGTAGGAATGGATTTTGGTTGTCCAAACGGGCTAACCAAACAAGCCTAATAACATCAATACCCTCCTTCGCCAATCGTTTTCCCCCCTTATTCCCTATTCATTCAAACTGCTCTATAAATATAATACTATGACCCAATAAACAATCTTTGAGGGCAGTGAAAGATTCCTATTTTTATTGGTGAAAAGGTCAACAAATACTCAAATTTAAGATTCTCACGTTACGGTAAATCATATTTTCAATTATTGTTGTAAATTAATTAATCACAAGTTGCCAATCTGCGGAGATAGTGAATTTTATTATCCTATTTATAAGTTACATAGTTTAATTTTCATATGAATTTACAATTTTACCCTTTATTGATAACAGTTGAAAATTGTTGAATTTCAAATACAGAATCAATAATATTTAATTTTTTAAACATAAATAATCTATAAATAAAATGAGAATACGTTAGCTTCTTACTTTCAACGCTAAAATTAATTTAATATATCTGCATGTCTTATTTTGTTTGGTGGAAAGTCTGTCGTTGACTTGAATCACAGAATTGTATGTTTTCTTGGAAGGCTCCG
>JANTPZ010007610.1:0-20880 GCA_025593235.1 Vachellia pachyceras | reverse complement strand
CTAATTAAATAGAATGAGTGATTAATTTTCATGTGTGAAAACAAATTTAAATAAATTGTATAAGTAAATAAATATAAATCAACATATAAGGGTAAAATAGTAAATTGATTATTAACTTCCCTCCCTTCCCCTCCTGAACCAAACAAAAAATCATTAAAAATCCTCCCCCTTCCTTCCACTCTAACTAAACCAAACGAGGTAACCTTATACCATTACATCCCTTCCCATCCCCTTCTATCAATTCCTTCCCTTTCCTCTCCATCAAACCAAACATAGCCTAAGGAGCAAGCGTCGAACGGTCGAAACTCGAAGCCTCTCGTGGAAAATTAGAAGTAGGATTCGTAAATGAAGAAATTGTTTTATTTTATGTGTATTTTTGAATGAAAATTAAAAAGAAATATAAAAAGAAAATGGTAGACACCGGGAAAAGAAAACTAGATGAAAGATATGTTTAAATTAGGGATGAATGATTTTTGTAGTATAATTTACTGATAATTACGTAAGAGAATTTTTATTTCGATGTATTTTTTCCTGCTTATACAAATAGACTCAAACTTGTTGCAGAGGAGACAACCATAGAAATAAATCAAAACATTTAAAAGAAGTGAAATATAATTTTTTTTTTTAAAAATGTATCATTAGTGAAGATTTTGAGTGAACCACAGAATGAGTCCAAAAATATTAAAAAGAATTAGTGTAAAAAATGAAAGAAATATACAATTAATTAATATTAAAAATTAAAAAAAGAGTATATTAAATTTTTAGATAAAACAAAATTGTTATTTATCTATAGGATCAAGTTCATGAGAGAAAATATTACTTATAGGACTAGAGGGAGTATTTATAATAAATTTAAGTTGATTTTTTTTTAAAAAATACTCTTTTTCACTACATTTGGATAAAAACCTTAATGTGTACATCACAACATTCAAGGTTTTAACATTAGAAAAAATTATTTATGATCCTTAATATAAGATTCAGTTAATTTTTTGAAGATTAAAAAATAAATGAATTGTTTAATAATAACATGTATTCTGAAATACTTAGTGTATCATTATATTATATATCCGTCTATGAGTCAGACAAATTAATTCTCATTGTTCACCACGATATGGTCATGCCATGGATATATCAATATAATAGCATCACTATGAATTCTACATTGAGCAATCAACAACTTCAAACTCTCGCACCCCATAACCCAACCCTAACACTTGTCTAGTAGGGCTGGCAATGGGTCGCCAGGTCCTCTCAATGACTGATCATACCATCGGTGCAATGAAATTCTAGAAAGCCATGCGTCTACATTGATTAGAGAAGACTTGGGAACATCACGGTTACAGAGACAGAGATTTTAGCAATCCAACATGTTTGGAGTTATGTCATGTATTGTAGCTTAAGGATGTACAAGTCTTCTCCGATTCCCTAGAAGCAGTCAACACTCTGCTAATGGATAGTGGACCAAATCACATCATACGTAAGAAGATTGAAGAAATCAACACCTTCCATATAGCAATTGGAATGTGGAATTACGTAAAATCAACATAGAAACTTTGAGGTGCGCTGACATTCTAACGAGAAGCTCATGCAGGAAGTTTGCAGGATCATTTCCTTTCGGAGGCTCCACTGTACTGTATGGACTATATACTGCTTGATCAATCATCTGTGAGAGGGCATTACCCTCAATCTCCCGTGTAGTTTATTTTCTCAAGATTTCTTGTCGTTGTAATTCAAAAAAAATGCGTCTATGTTGATTTGTTTCGTTTTTGTCTTTGTTTTTATTTTTCATCTTTATAATCGCTTGAAACCATCTTTGTAAACTTCATTAGCACTAATACACCCTTTTCACTCCCAAAACAAATACATTAACGTTCAAAATATCGTAATTATATCCTAACATTGCAATATATAAATAATAAAAAATAGCGAGTCTCACCACAAAAAAGCATCAGTGTTATATGTTTAAGCAATTTTTAGTGAGAACTCGAAATCAAATAAAATTTGATAAATTTGGGCCACCAACAGTACAAGGAGTACAAAAAATGTCTGCTGCTGTTAACGCAAGACAAATAGAAAGAAGTTTGTATTGATGAAGATCGATGGGAGTACAGTAGAGATTGAGAGAAGAGGGGAGAGAGATAAATAGAGAGATAGAGAGATGAGTGTTCTGTATTGAATGTATTCAGAATGTTTACAATAGAGAGAAGGGTAAAATAAATAGTTAGTTACTTGTCTCAATCACACGTTCACCCTATCTAACAAATCCTGAGGATTTAGGGGTAGTGGTCGTTGGATACTCGGATTTCAACTGTTTAATCTGACACTTGAGAGATGTGGGCTACGGATCTAAAATCATGGGCAAACTTCGTGTGTCCTCTAATCGTTTAACTGTTGGACCTCATGTGAACTATGTCTTCCGAGTGGGCCTGTGGATTGGTTTTTGAGTGGTCTGACCCAAATCATGCCCTCTATTTTTTACGCCTAATTTTTTTGTATAATTAGCTATGCAAGTTACTTTTTCAACGTAATTTACAGTTTACATGTAAGTATGTAAGAAGAGTTTTATCTTAACTTGTATCAACGTGTTTTCTAACGTCATGGCAGACATGCCCTCTGTTTCTCTAGCAATATCCGTAAGCTACTAGTAACCTTACTAGACTAATTTACGAGATTGTAGGCTCGATCTCGTTACCTTTAAGTAAATATCACCGTTATGTATCCAAGATTTGAATAAGGACTACCAAATTAAGTTTGAATTATTCCAGCCGTCCAATCTAAGTACTGCGAGTAAGGTTATCAAATTTACGAGTTTAAACTTATAAAAATATAGGAGGAAACTAAATAATTAATATTTCTTTCATTTTTGGTTAATAATAATTTAGCATCCTTGACATTTAATACAAATATTACATTAGAAGAACAATGTATCATCAATCAATTTGGTCTTGAATCAATTAATTTTTTTAAGAAAATAATTCTTGTTGTAATCGAAAAAAAAAGAAAATAATTCTTGAATTTCGATATTTGATTTATGGGGAATTACTTTCAATCAATTTAAATTTATAAATTTATTTTTTAAAATATTAAATTTAATTTTAAAAAGTATTATTTTTTAATTTTGAGAAGAAAACCGTGATTGGAACAAGGTCCTTTTATTATAGATAATTTCAAATTAAATGCTGATTCATATTTTATAGTTTATTTATTTATTTCCTAAAACTTTCAATTTACTAAATTTCAATACACAATAATCTCAACCATATTTTTGTCCGAAATGGATTTAACGGCAAAGGAGGAAACATATTCAAACCAATTTAATTAAGCTTAGAATTGGCAAGGCTATTTCTTATCAGGCATACATAACGGCTACGACTTATCAAGTGCATCGCATCCTTATACATAATCATGGACCTACAAACTGCGATGCTGCCACGTGTCCGTCCAGAGTCAAAATTCCAAATCGCGCACCAAAAATTAACCGCCTGAAGCGAAAGAGCTAAACGGTATTATTATCACACACACCCTCACAACGATTCCCCTTAATCTCTCACATTGCTCAAAACTTTCCTAATTTTTTTGATTCTCAGATTTTTATTCTTTTCTTTCTAGGAAGCAAAATCATTCGCTGCTTCATTTGCTTTCTTCGTCCAGTTCCTGTATTTTTGGATGCGAAGAAAAAGGCACGAGAAAGTTTCTGATCACTACTGAAAAGTATATCTCTCTCTCTCTTCTCTCCGATTTTATACTTACAGTTACTTCCTTATTTGGTTTTCTTATGTCTGGTGATTTCTTCTAAATGCTAAAAGAGGAAATTAAAACGAGGGTTTGTGGTCAATGGAGAACACATTGCGAGTTTTATAAGCTTAAAATCATAGTCTGTTTTGTGCTTTTGGGATGGTGACAAACTACAGAATTTGAATTCTGAAATTTCTCTTCTGTTTTCTTCTTGCTTGATTTTGTACCCATCTTTGTGTTAGAAACAAAACAAGTGTCAAGTTTTGATGTTCGCAGTGAAGTTGTTATTTGGATTACTTGTGTTCCAAGGAATAAATGAAAAGCAACCACTTTCTGTCTCTTTTATGTTCCCTGGGCTTTATTTTCACAGTATAGTTTCTTCTCTCCCTTCAATCTTCTTTATATTTGTAATTTAAATTGATATTACAATAAAAAAAGTCTCCTGGTATTGAGATATTATTTGTCTCTATATAGTTGCCTTTTTAATGAATACGAAGTTCTCATTGTTTCTTCGTTTTGCAGCGTGTTTTCTAAGCGTTCGTTTATTTGCCTCTACTATGGACAATAACTTAAACACCATAAAGTGATAAAATTTGAAGTTTAATGCAATTATCACACACGTCTTGAACACGAACACGATTCTTGTTTTTGAATTGCTTTTGCTCTCCTTTGTTTTATTCTGTCTTGTATTACAACTGACAAAAAAAATAACTTTTACTGATATGGAAACATAAGAACTGCTTCCCAAGTTTTCATGTTATGATAATCTCTCTGTGTTAAAAAGTTGACATAATGCTTATATGTTTTTTTCTTCATGTAGGAAACTTCAAATTGTTTTTACTACCAACGAGACAAGTGGAGTAAAAATATATATTGAGACCTATAAATAATTAGTGAGGTTTACTATAAATTTTATGTTATATATATATATATATATTGATATTGATGCTTTAACTTGGGAATCTTAGCACTGGTGATTCTTACTCAGTACAGCGATATTATGTACTGTTACGAAACGATCAATATGGATTAAGAAAATATATCCTTACTCTATATGAAGACTACAAAATATATAACATGGACTTATTTTTTTCAGTAATATAATGTTTAGAGATATGTCTAAACGGTTTTACTAATAATAATAATAATAAGCTTCATCATCATCATCCAAGTCTTCTATAGTTTTCATAATTTTGCCTTTTCATGTACCTAGCTTTTTGTTCTCTTGGTTATTGAGCCACAAGCCTATGTTGTGACTTGTGAAGTGTTTCACGAATCATGAATGTGATCTTTAATTGGTTTATCCTAGATTTTCCCCCTGGTTGGGCGATATATGAAGTAAATGAACATTTAGTTAAATTTATCTCTTACCGGCAGGCAATCCAGGTTGTTTTTTAAGGTTTAAATCTAAAAATATTTAGAAGACTTTTATTTTACGCATGCTCTATGCAATCAGAGAATAAAAGTAATAAAAAAAATAAAACTTGGATACAAAGATTTTTCCTAATTAGATTTGATTTCATATGTACTGCATGGAGTCTAAGAAATAACTTGCGATATTCATGGCTTATGAATAATATGACTTGATATAGATTTTATTTTTGATATTGATATTAATATTGAATATTCTCCAATTTTCTTTTTCTCATTTCAGATTGCACCAGAAGAAAATTTAGGTAATAACCGGAAATAACAAAATGTACAGAAGGCTTAGAAGGTTGGAGTCTGGTGTGACATCCAGGGATATGAAGAGCTCGAACAAAACTAGAGCACCTAAAGTTTTTGGATGTGGAAGAGAAAAAGAAACAACAAGGAAAGAAGATATATTGAGCAAACTGAGGAAAGTAAATTTGGCAGATCAAGAATGGATCAATGAGATTCCAGAGTGTCCAGAGTTCTGCCCATCAGAACAGGAGTTTGAGGATCCTTTAGTTTATCTGCAGAAGATTGTTCCTGAGGCACAAAAATATGGTATAATTTAGTGTTATATTATTGCCTATTTGACGCAAATGAACATGAACATTTTTATTTGACCATGCATCTGGTTTGATTCTTATAACACTGTTATAGAACAAATACTTTCTGCATACTTCTAATTATAAAGCTTATTTCAAATGTTTCAGGAATGTGCAAAATTGTTTCTCCACTAAATGCCTCTATTCCTGCTGCTGTTGTACTAATGAAAGAGATAGAAAATTTCAAGTTTGAAACTATTGTACAACCTCTTCGGTTCTCTGAATTGAATGAGGAAATTGAAACAATCTATTCTCTCAGAGGCAGGTAAGAGAATACATTATGACTATTATTGTTCTAAGATTATGATTCAAATGATATTTTTCAATTGCTGATTGATATTGTTTCCATCAGAAGATACACTTACCGTGATTTCGAGACTTTGGCGAACAAGGCCTTTGTCAGTCGGTTTTACAGTTCAGGAAGCCTTCCTCCTTCATACGTGCAAAAGTTATTCTGGCATGAGATGGAGCATGGAGAGGGGGGAACAGTTGAGTATGGAGTAAATGTTGAAGGTAGTGCTTTTTCATGTGATCCTGATGACAAGCTTGGAAGAAGCAAATGGAATTTGAAGGTGCTTCTTGAGATCCTATTCTTCTTATCCGTTTTAAAAAAATATAGATTGTCCATTGTTCCTCATCTAATTTATAAATTTCTACCTTTGTGGTCTGTTGTTCTCAGAATTTCTCACGGCTGCAGAAATCTACATTGCGTTTCATTGACAAAGAGATTCCAGTAAGAAAGCAACGTTTAAAACCTAATCTCAACAAAATTTTTAACACTGTTTTCTGAGTGATTATCACGAACCTCATGTCAAATTTTTTGTTTTAGGGAATAACTGATCCTATGCTTCATATTGGAATGCTATTCAGCATGTTTGCGTGGCATGTAGAAGATCACTATTTGTACAGGTAATTCTCAATACTAGTACTCATCTGCTATATATCTGTACTTAGCTATGACTTAACAATTATATTTTGATCTTTTGTAGCATTAACTATCATCACTCAGGAGCAAATAAAACTTGGTATGGCGTTCCCAGCTACGCAGCTTCTCGATTCGAAGAGTTTGCCTTAGATCATGTGTTCCACAACAAGATTTTATCAAAACACGATGGAGAGGCTCTTGCCTTTGAAGCTCTTTCTCACAAAACAACAATGTTTTCTCCAAACGTCTTGCTCCAACATGGTGTTCCGGTTTACAAGGTTGTGCAGAAGCCAGGAGAGTTTGTCATCACCTTTCCTAAAGCATATCATGCTGGATTTAGTCATGGTAACTAATCTATCTCTCTTTCCACCCACTTTATTTTTTCTTCGAGTCCCTCATACTTCAAAAGTACTTCACAAACTTCCAAGGCGATATCACTCTGCTTGTTTTATTACAAAATCATAAATCCCATAAGCTTCTAGGATCATATCCTAGACTAGAAAATTCATGTTAATTACACTTCATGTAAGTAGGTTTCGGTTTACATATGTTTATATTTATTGGATTCGATTGTTCTTGTTGGTCCAGGATTCAACTGTGCAGAAGCAGTAAACTTTGCTGTGAGTGATTGGTTTCCATTAGGGGCTCAAGCTACAAGGCTTTATGCACATCTTGGAAAGATGCCTATTATTCCCTTTGAGGAACTTCTTTGTAATGAGGCAATGCTAATTTACAAGGCCCCAAATTTCAAAGGCTCCAAAAACAAACTCGATTTGGAATCCGACCAAGCTACTAAGCTATCTTTTATTCAGCTCATGCGATTTTACAACAGGCCGCTTTCAAGACTCGAAAAAGGTTTTATAGAGTCCGGTTCAAGTTCTTCAAATTCTCTGGGTACTGTGGTATGCAGCCTCTGCTGCAGAGACTGTTATGTGGCTTTCTTGCTCTGCAAGTATTGCTATTCTCATCCCATTTGTCTTTTCCATTATGGTAAGATATCATTATTATCATTTGCTTTATACTTAAAATCCTGTTTGCTCTTAATAAATATGAGAGATATTACAACAACAAAAAATTTTAATTTTTTGAGTTTTCATTTAAACACAAAAGGATTTTATCTGAGTGGTGTTTTATGACCGTTGACATGAAAAGTTAATAGTTTAAGCATTTAAATTGAAGAGATTCTTTCTATTTACTTTTTTTTGTACGGATGATTTTAGATATATTTATTATTGTATTTTGATTTGCATCAAATTATTTCCTTATCTGAAGTTCATCATGAATCTTTTCTTCCTCTCTTATTTTTGTCATACAGAAACTGATGAGACTAACACTTGCTCTTGCGGTAGACAATGTTCACTTTTCAAGAGAGATGAAATGTTGGCACTAATGGATGCTGCCACAAGTTTTGAGCTGGAAAAAGACATTTTGTTGGAAGTTCAAAGAAATAATAGTGGAACAAATATACTGTCAAAGGCATTCTTTTATACAGATCAAGAAAGCATGATACAAGATAATGAGGTTTGTACTCTTTAACAAGTTAATGAATAAATCTGTTGTCATAACGCATTGAACTGATATTGTATGTCTAGTGTTAGTAATTTCTGTTCAATTTTATTGACTTTGAAGAACTCATTTTAATAAAAATTATTGTGTAGTTCCACATAAGCAATTTAATTACTAAAAAGTCCCTTGAATTATTAACATGTCATGACCTGTTGTCATTATCGAAATTTGTCATTACCATGTTGTTCACTTGTTGTAGGACTTTTTAGTGATCAATGTTTACATGGGACCACACAATAATTTTTCCTTCGTTTAATTATTATGGAGTTGAGATTCTTCCTAGGTAGGGTGAAGAGAGAAACATATAGAGGTATGTGGGTCCCACTTCAACAGAACCTCTACTCTCTCTCCATTTTGATCCTATTGCAGTTGAGAGGATTCTCTCCGCATTATCCTAATGGGTTTTGAGTTTTGATTTACGAGTATATGAAACATAAAATGCTGTAAGAATTTGAGCAACCTTTCCAATGACTTATATTTGGCATTTTTATCTATGTATGTATGATCGGTTTTGCCTACCTAATCTTTTCTAGACTGAACCTTCTCAAGAATCTCATAACCAGATACAACCTTCTGGTATCATCTTGTTTCTTATGCATTTTTTTTTTTTTGTGTTTATTGAATTTGGAACTACAAAACAGAACAACCATTGTCGTGAAGAAAGAATTGCCAGAGGAAATGTTTCTTCTGTTGTGGAGAGAGCACCGTTAAGTTCAAAAACAAGAGAAGAGGACTTCACTGAGCTCAACTTGGAAGACTCTAAGGAGCTAGTGCTGAAAGTGTGTAGAAAGAGAGGACCTCCAACAATGATAGATGAGAAAGAGGAGCAAATGAAAAAGTCTAAATTACAAAGAAATGAAACACATTTGACTCTAACTATTCCAACACAATCTTCCTTGGCTTGAATTAATCTATTGTCCTCTTCCTTAAGGTGGTAACCATAGATCCCCTAGAGTGGTTTTAATTTAATATTGATGATGATGATGAGCCCTGCTCTATTTCATGTGGACGCAAGAACATATGAAGAGCCCATTATCATGTATCTATCTCTCTCTTCGTTTCAGAAAACCTTAATTTGGGTAGAATTATAGAATTATTAGGGATGGGGAAGCCGCTGTATAGTAAAGTGTATTGTTTCTGTAATCTTGTAGGAGGAATAAGAAACATTATTTATTGATTTAGTTTAATTATATTATTTCTGGAACTTCGTAGAGAATAACTAAATATTATGTAATGGTCTATAGCCACAACTTTATATTATAAATTCCCTAAAGTTGAGATTCCTGAATTTCTATCAAATTTTTTTAGTTTATCAGGTTTTATAAAATCTTCTTTATCTCTTCTTAAAAAATGTTAGGAAATTCATGAATATATCCTCATTTTCAGGAGATATATTGATTCTTTTGAGCCCAGTTTATATCAAGCACTAGAGATAATATATTTTTATATGTAAAAAATCTAATATACATCTTGTTCTTGAGGAGTTCTTGATTATGTGGATCGAATGAGAAGGACTTGTAGAGGAAGTCTTCCTCCTCGTACACTTCTGTGGTATCTGATATGTCTGGTATCTACCTCTGAAAATCCATGGTGTGGGAACTCTATAAGAGGAGCCTCGCGTGCTAGGAGAATGGTTCAATCAAGAAATGGAAGAACCTTCGAGTCTAAGCCTCTTGCGATGTCACTCCATGATTTTATAAATTCCTTAGCACACAGTCCATCTTGCATACAGTGGTTTATGGTCAGCCCCAAAGTCAATCCTCCACGCTTGAATATTGTCACCTAACAACAACATATGTGCATGCATGGTTAACTTCTTTAGGCTATCCAGGTTAATTACTCCCTCATGTGCTATATACAATTAGTTATTACACTCTGGAATAGGACCTGTTAATAAGTTATGTACACTTTTCTTCTTGTTTGAAATTTTAATGTACTCTTTTTACATTTAACGCCATTAAATGCATGTATGTACATTAATTATCTCTATTGATTGGATCATAGACCAATTTGGCATTTGTGAGTGTTGGGTCTTACTTTTTCTTTTTAAGAAATTAATTAATAAGTTCAAATTAGTAATTCTCTCAACAATACTGTTACAATAAAGTTGCCACCCACGATGTTGGCCTGAGTTCCAGCGGCAACTTTATTGCATAAGTTTTGTTGGGAGTGGCTGATGGGGAACTAGTGTTTGTTAAATTGAATTTGTTCATTTTTACTTTCAGACATAGAAATTAAAAAGTTCAAATTAGCAATTTACAGCAAAACTTCTAAAATAAAGTTGATGACGTCGTCAGAGAAAGAACTGGTTAAGTGCTCATCAAAGGTGATGAAATCTCTCAACCTATTAGATTTGATTAAATCTTAATATACCAACCTTATCCAGAATTTCCCTATTTCAAGTGGCTTTTTTAAATGGGGTGTCCCTAAATTATTAGCACCATTCATGATATATGAAGATGCATGTCTTGATATGAAATTATCTTGATCAAAGGTTCTCTCACTTATGTGTCCTCTAATAAGTATTATGGGTGTTTCCAACGACTTATGCTGTAGGAATTCATACATACATATATTTACACACACACACACATACATATACGTATTTAACTGACGATGAGATTAAAGTGAAAGTGAAACCTGAACAGTCATAAGAGGCACCTCAAGTATGCTATATTAGCACCAGGAACATTATAAACCAGTTTGCCAAGATTTGAAGGATCAGGCTTTGAGATCAAATCTCCAATTTCCTCTATCTTCTCGCAGTTCACTTCTTCAGCCTCAACGAATACAACACCCTCACCACTACAATCAACTACCAACTTCCCTTGAGGACTGGTAGTTAACCTGCCAGCCATGGGGTGATAAGCGACAAGAACCTTGGACAATGCTTGTCCTATAACTTTTGCAGCATCCTCGTCCCCCCCCCCCCCCCGGGGACCAGATTTGAAACAATTCTACGAACCATAACTGCTAGGTTCTGGTCAAGGTTTGAAAGGAAGTAAAGTCCTTTGTCTGTTTCTTCTGCTGTTGCAACCAGAATTGGTTCTCCTAATTGCCTCACTTCAAGCTGGTCAACAACATTTGATTCTTTTGTGTTTTCCATGAATAAACACACACACACACACACATAACCCAAAAGACAAAACTGAGTATAGGAAGAAGACGAGACTGTTAGGAAAGAGAGCCAATAAGTATTATTATCAATATTCACCCCTTAAGCACGACATCTTTAGTTCCAATATACGTAAATATAGAAAACACTTTCAAGGTATGTTCGATGTATTAAAAAAAGGAAGAACTTTAGGAGAACTACTACTTGACAATATATTCAAGTGTAACCCAATAATAGTGAATATCAGATAGCTATATCAAGAAGAATATTAGACTGTGGGGATATGGTGTAATTATAGTTTGAGACTTTGTTGCTTGGATATGAAGGAAGACAGGGAAACAAGAACATTAAGAGCCCTCGATCATAATAGGAGTTATGACCACTTAAACACGAATTTTACGGGTTTAAATCTGTATGAATATATATATATATATATAGCATGTAAAACTCTTTTTAAAGAAATAACCCTGATTTAGCTTGACAATGCTTAAAACTAACTTGGTGATATTGAATACAAGATAGTTACATCAAAAGATTGTTGGGAGGAAAAATTTTCAAAATATAGTAAACTGGGGCTCAGGTGTACGGAAGTGTGGCTGGAGTGAATCTGTGATGCGCAGAAACTACAATTTGTGTGGGCATTTGATCCCAGCGTACAAAAAAGTGAGTAAAGAAAAAGAAGACGTGCAAGCCTTCTCCAATTTGAAAGGGAATGGGATCCATGGATGGTCAATTCAAATGTTTCATGTGCATATTTATTATTACTTGTACTCCCTTTTTTTATTCGTATATATTATCGTAAATATAAGAGTTAGTTAACTTTTTAAGAAGATTAAGGAAACTAATTAATTGATATATTTATCATTTTTAAAAAATTATTTTATTTATAAACTGATATATAATTAATGGTATACATAAATCAGAATATATGTTACTACATTAAAAGTAAATAATAGTGTACTTTTTTCATACAAGTATATTTGATTTGTTCATACGTAGAACATTATCATCCAAAAATTCTAAGTAGAGTTAACCTTATTTTGCATGTTTGTCAAAGCATTAAAACATCATGCTCATGCAAACAGGACAAAATTCCTTTTATACACTTATCTCGTAAATCATAAATCACAAGGAAGTGACTTTTAATACTAATTCAAATAGGCCCATTATCATTAATGGACATTAGTAGTTTATGTTAATCTTTACACAATAATTGAATGCAATTAATCAAAATATATTAAGTACGTACCATATGATAATAAAACAACAATTTGATATTTTGATAGCTTAGCCGGGAAAAACCGTGCAAATACTTTTTGATTTTATCCGTATTGATTATTTGATGTGACATACTATATAATTTAATTTACTATCACTTGCCAATATATATATATATAGTATATAATTTACTTTGAATTCCGTGATTTGTGTTATCTTTTATTTTAAGTTCTACAACATTTTTGTCTCTGAATCAAGCATTTGAAAAGAGCACAATAGATTTTTTTTCCCTTAATCATGCAGATTTTTTAACTGATCCAATTATATTTGAAACATCGTTATAACTTTAATTCATTATGTTACAGGAGATAATAGGGGTCGGAATAAGCCACCTATCAGGTGGTCTACAGCCTGGCCTGTTTAGGGCCTACCTTGGGCTGGTTTATTTAATAAAAAGGTCAGGTTAAGGTCTATTTAAAGGCCTAATTATATAAATAGGCCAAGCCTATCTTTTTGAAGTTTGGTCTACAAGCCTTCAGGCTGGCCTGTTTATATATTAAATAAATATTATTTTTTATATGATGCCAAAAACACTTTTTACATTTTTTAATACTAATTTTTATAGTAAAAACTTACATAAAATAAATATAACAGGCTTAAAGCCTACTTTGAGGCCTTTTTAAAGGTGTACAATAGTATGCTTAAAGTCTACTTTGATACCTTTTTAAATACCAACATATAAAAAAGGCTTCAGGCTTTACCATCCCTTTCGAAGGCTCAGCCTGAACCTAAAGAAAGCATACATTCAGGCTCAGGCTCAATATCTACATTACAGGTTTAAACCTGTTTAATCAAAGCTTAATCTGACCTAGCATATTTCCATGAGATAAATCCATTTCATTAGAGACAGTTGAGTGGTCAATTGATTTCTTTTCTGCGAATTTCAGTATCCTTTTATTGGGTACTCCTATTTAAAACACTGCCGAGTTAAAAGTGAAGTGAGGTGGGCTAAATCTAAGAGAGATTCAAACGATGTTAACCATGTAAACTTGAAAGGCTCAAAAAACTTGTCAGTTTCACTGCTCTAACATCTTTAGCTTCCTTTGGTTATTCCACCAATTGTAATAGTAAAATTCATGCTTCAGTTTCTTCGTCTGTTCATTGTCAATCACTTTGAATGAATCTGATAGGACATTCCTTTTTGCAAGGATTAAAAATTCAGGAAGTGAATTCTGCTGGGTAATATGTTATATATAGACATAGTGTCACCCCCATGAAGCAATTATCTTGTAGGAAACGCTTTATTGTGAGACATTTTCCTTCATTCCTCGTTGTTTTAGAACTGCACTTTACTGGATAATCAAGTTTGGCATCGTTAATTCAAGTAATTTCCAATATTATATGCTAAATTTTAACATCATGTTAATTTCTTCTCTCTCATTCTCATATACAACAATAACAATAAAGTCTTATCTCATTAAGTAGGGTTGGTTATATGAATCACATGATGTCATTGTGCTCTATCGTAAATCAGATCCCTAGATAAATTATTATCAAAAGAACTTTCTTTATAACATCCTTGAGGTTATGTTTCGGTCTTTCTCTATGGTTCTATCTGTTTTCTGAGGTTTTTATACTTGTTGATCAACCCGCTATATTATGCCTTCAATAGCCTTATTTGAACATATCCAAACTACTTTAAACAACTTTTTACTATTTTCTCCTCAATAAATACCACTTTAACTTATCTGCAAATTTGATCATTGTAAATCCTATCAATTCTAGTATGGTTAACCATCCTTTTCAGTATCCTCATCATCTTGGCCACTCCTAATTTATGCTTTTTTTATCCCTTTAAAGCCCAACATTCACTACCATATAGCAGTGCAATAAAACTTTCCTTTTTACTTTATTAGGTACTTTCTAATTACTAATAATTTCAATTGCTTAATTCCATTTACACTATCCATCTTGAATTCTATTATTAACACTATCATCAATTTCATCATCTTTTGTATAACTGATCCCAGGTATTTGACTTTTGTATTGTGGAATGATTTGATCTCCCAATGCCACATCCAAACCACTTCTAACTTGTTCCTTATTAAAATTGAAATGCATATATTCTATCTTACTCATACTCAAATAAAAACCCTGCTCCAAATCTTAATTTTAGAGTTAAACTCTTTCCTTGATTATGCTAAAAGAATTATATTATTAGCAAAAAGTATACACATAGAGATCTCTTCTTTAATAGGCTCACTTAGGACATCTAGAACTAGGTCATATATAAGAAAAAAAATATTTAATACTTATTGAAATAATCAAAGTTTCTTATAAAAATGACAAAAAAACACTTCTACAAAGTCCCTTATAAATAGTATGGAATAGTTTGCTAGAATATTATGATAATTGGGGATAAATTCCCGTCGATAAATTAATTAGAGAATTTTCACCAAAAAAAATATTAATTAGAGAATGAGACTTGTCATTAAATCTTTGTGGAAGCTTAGTTAAATAACAGAAACGTTATTTACATAATATGAAAGCTCAGTTGAATATAACGTAAAGCTTAATTACATAATGGGAAAGTCAGTTCCATAATTTTAATGATCCTATTTTACAATTAGTTGACTTATCATCAATTCTCTCTGGAATATTACCTTGTTAGACTGTTATGCTACGTTTGTTGGACTTTTTTTTTTGCCATTTGAGATTTGGGAGAGAAAGGTCAAGAAACTGATGAAAAAGAAAGAACGACAAGAGCAGAATTAGGTGATAATTTTCACCCACAGTTATTTGCGAAACCCCTCCATATCCGCAGAAATCAAGAGTAAACTTTCTCTTCAAATATCCACAAATGAGACCATCCCCTCCCTTCCGTTCCATCATCTTTCATCCAAGCATACTCTTCGGAAATTTCCACCTTCATTACACAAGTTAAAAATGCAGTTGGAGGTCCAATTTTATTCCCTATTTAACAGAGTAGCTTATGCTTAGTTCCTGACTCAGAGTAGCTTGATTATGATATTCTTTCCTCCTAGGCTTTTGAAGACTTGGCAGCTCTAAAACTACTTCAAATAATATCTAATGTTATTCAAACCGGGTCCCAGCTTAGAATTTTCCAGCTTTTAGTATGGGGTAACGTCACATTCCGCTGTCTTAGTTACTAGCGAAAACATATTCTTAGCTTGTCAAAAAGTATTTGTGCCCATAAGTACAAGGACAACTCACTCAGATATTTCAGTATATAAGCCTTTGTAATGATATAGAATATACAAATTTATGAGCTTTAAACTGATATTATTGCATGCATAAGCGCAACATGATTGATCCTCTTTAATTGGTTTACACTCTCAACCATATTAACTATTAAGATGCTTTCAGAATCAAATGTTATAATTCTATGGACTATCATCAAAACAATCAAGGATAGGAACTTGGAATCATTCAAAATAATCAACACCAAGGGCAATAGGAACAATGCCAACCCACAAAATGCACTAACAACATTAGAAGATTTAAATTTGTAAGGAAATAAAGCATGATCCACATCCTAAACCATTGAAGTTGGAAACTCAAAGCAGGACTTGTATTAATGTGCAGAGTTCCCTTAAACAACATTACATTCTATGAATATATTCTGCTCTTGGCAAGCTTGCCTCTAACACAAATGGAATGGCACCAAGTTAAAATTGTACTATTGGCTCTTAACAATCAACACACAATATCTAGAAGCATAAATGATTTTCTGTACATAGATCTCTAAAACACAAAAAAAAAAAAAAACATTCAATAATTCAAATTTAATTATTGCTACAAAACCAAGTGTCATCTTTATAACAAATTTAATTATTGCACTCAAATTTGCAGATCTAATCAAGAAAATATTACAATTTTCATCATATATAAAATATGATGGTACCAAATAAGTTGATATTCCATCCTTGAATTGACTAAAAAATGACATTAGGAATACACTACACACATACCTTCGCAATTTTTCACACATAGTTCGTAGAAAACCCGTATCAAATTCTTATTGATGAATGCTACTTTGGAAAATGTTATCAATCAAAAGGGCCATAAAAATAGGTCCAGCATTGTAATTGATACAAACAGAATCAGTACCCCATGATACTTGGATCCCCTATAAACTCTGCAATTTGTTCAAGCGGCACATTAACCAGTGCATGGGTATCAGCATCTCTAACAACAGCCATTTCTTTGTCCAAATCCCTCTCAACTAGACTTCCATAAACGCCTTTATTTTTACCATATAATACAAGAACTGGTCCCCCTCGGCGAGGGATAGCAGTTTCAAGATGGTCTTGGGAAACCCCCTGGATGATCTCCTTGCTATCGTCCATAGATATATCACAAGTAGTAGGCCCAACAACGTCCAATACCTGCGCCTTCTTTAAATATAATCGCCCTCCTTTGAAATCTTTGCTAATAACCCTGACCCGAATATGACTTGTCAGCCACGAAACTAGTTTCTTCCCCTGCTCTTCCTTCCTACTCTCTCTTTTAACATCAACTACAACCTCATCACGGCCTCTCCTTCCCTCATCTCTACTGCGTTTATTCCTTGAATCTCTATCTTTATCCGCATGTTGAATCTTTAACTCCTTAAATTTCTTCAAAAACCTCTCTTCTTCAATAGAACCCAGTTCTACAAAATCGCCAAGGCCCACTTTTACTTCCTCTTCACTCTTCGAAAGCTTTAAAATAACCCATTTATCTTTAACTTCTCGTATAATTTCACCCTTCAGACCTGCATTTCTGCCCTCAACTATTCTAACAACCTTCCCCAAGAGCAAACTATCTCTACCATACTCCTTGGGCTTCTTCACTTCCTCCTTTGAACCCCGCTTATGAGCATGATCACTAACAAAACCCAACCCTTCTTTGGCAGTCCTCCTGTCATACTGTACAACTTTCACATCTTCCTTCGCATTCTTTCCTATGCCCATTCCTTCACGCCATCCATATCCAGCAAGCAAAGCAGCACCAAAACCCTCAACAGCGACATCTTTGAACTCTTCAAAACCTCTATCGTCCGGTAACCTCTTCATATCATCCTTAAATTTCTGCAGCACCACAGAGTCCAAAGAAACAGGCCGTGACCTTTCGTTAAAATCATCATCACCACCAGTGCCAGCAGCAGGTTTCTCCCCGTCTCCGTCATTCTTCGTTGTCTGCCGAAGATTCAAACCATAAGACATGTCCGCACCGGGTTCCACAACTGTCGACGTATCCAGCTCAAATCCCAACTCACTTCCGTTAGATTCAGTTATGGGTAAGTCTAGATTCTTCATTCTCTTGTGGGACCTCCCTATATTCCACTCATTCTCGATAGGGGGAATAACCGTGGCGGATTTGCTAGGATCAGAAGGGGATTTCGATGCATCGAACTCTTTAACATACTCTCTGGCGTTGGAGTTTCCATCTTTGGCATTGGCGGCGTCGAATTTGTTGGAGGGCCTGATGGGGTTTGACTTGGAGTTGGATTTCGATTGCACAGAGAAAGAGAGTTTCATCGTGGGAACTGAGATGGGTGCCGACGCAAAGGATTTTGACAAATAGCGAAGAAAATTAGAACGTGGGAAGGCGAAGAATAGGTTACCTGATTAGAAGATGGATTAGGAAGCTATTCTCTCCCAGAAAGGTTGACGGGAACAGTGATTAGGGTTTGCCACGAATAACTCGGAGGAGAACACTGTAGGAGGGAAAGCGGCTTCTCGTTCAACTCCCGAGTCCATTACTTAATTTTCAATGAATCTCCCGGTACAAGTACGAGGTATGCGGTAGAAAAGTACTTTTATATAAGTTAAGGTAAATATATTAAGAAGATTATCTTATTTTACAGAAAAATACTGTTAAACGTACATTTAGACTCCCCATAATCATTGCCAACCCTGGAAAAGTGGTGGAGAAGTGTTTTTACAATTTAAGAGGTAAATACGTGAAATAATTTATCTCGATTTACAAAAATACTATTGAACGTGCATTTGAAGAGCCTAAACACTCTCCAAATAGGCACAATTTCATCTTTGATACAGCCGAATCACAATTGATTCCTCGGATAAGCACTTTTTTCAAATTTTAATATCCACAAGCACTTTAAAAGTAAATTTTATGTAAATCGAGATAAAACTTATCTTAAATATTTATTTAAAATTCATAAAATCACTTAAAATAAATTAATTCTTTTTTTATTTGCCAACTTCAAAATTAATATTTCTAAAGTAGAGTGTAATGTCCTGTCTGGTATGTTGAAGAAATTTTGATTAAAGTGAAAATGAAAATTGAAGTTAGGGTGAAAGTGAAATAGCAAATGTAAGAATTTTAAAACATGCTTTTTAGCATGGTGGAATTGAGATATAATTTTAAGTTAAAAAATGTATTTATAAAATAAAAATACAAAAATGTCCTCCATAGAAAAAACTCATCCACTCCCAATTATCTAAATGGGTGTCCATTGTTGGAAACATAGCCCACCAACATCGCTAGAAACCCAACTCACAAAGGTGAATTTTGCATAGAAGTTAAATGATTTTATTGATTTATGTTTGGATAAACTGTGGTATAATTGAATATTTTTGAAAAGGAAAATATTTTTGAATAAATATTTGAGAAATAAATTTGGGTAGAAAATGCTTAAAATGACATTAATATCATTAAATAATGCATATTCATATATACATATATTATTTTATATATTATGATAATTTTAGCAAAAATAAAATGGCAAAAAAATAAAAAATGTAGTTGTATTAAAGAAAAAATTTTAAACTACTAAAATTGATAATTAAAATTAAAAAATGGATAAAAATATGAGAGCCTCCCCATGTGGTCATTTTAATACCCTTCCTCTCCCTTTTCCCCTTGCAAAATTGTCTCTTTCTTCATACGCTATCATTCATCCTCCCTACTTTTTCTTTCTTCTCTTTCCTCTTTCCTACTTTTCATTCTTTCTCTTTACTCTTTCCCATCCATTTTTTTACTTCGGAATCCGTAAAAGTTAATAACTTCACAAATATAAATCACTTTTCAAAATATGGGTTTTGTCTCGGAATCTACAAAAGCTATTTTCAAAATAGCTTTCAAACAAGCGCTTAGGTTTTGGAGAATGGCTTTTACGGATTCCTGGACAAAACTTAGGTTTTAAAATGTGATTGTGGGCTCGTTTGGGAGCAATTATGCAAAACCTAGGTTACAAACCTAGGTTTGAAACCTAGGTTTTCTCTTTCCTACTTTTCCTCTTTTCTCTTTCCTACTTTTTATCTCTTTCTCTTTCTTACTTTCCTCTTTCATATCCACTTTTTTGCTTCGGAATCCATAAAAGCTATAACTTCCCAAACATAAATCACTTTTCGGATTCTGTGAAACCTAATTTTTACCTCGGATTCTGTGAAACCTAGGTTTCAAACCTGGTTTCTAAACAAGCCCTGTGTTTAGAAAATTATTGGCTTTTACGGATTCCGAGGTAAGAAGTAGGTAGAAAAGAGAAAGAAAGAAAGAAAATTTATTAGGAAATAGTGTGTGATTTGACAAGAGAATAACTTTTTCAAAACCGATATTTCAAACCGAGATTTTGTATCTAAAATAGCTTTTCAGAAAAAAATTTATACTAAAACAAAACGTAGATTGTATAACAAAACCTACGTTTTAGCAAGAGCTTCCAAACAATCCCTGAATGCTAAACATTCCAATGGTAGATTATCTTCAACTCAGTGGGAGCATCTGAATTAACAATTCACGCATTTGATGGAACCAACTTCCATCTTACCAAAAATTTCAATTTTTTACCTTCCACGCCAATTTAAATTCCATTGCCTCAACTCTCTACCTTTACATGGCAATAGTACATTGTTGAACCCAACTCTACTAATCAAGAGTTAGACCCAACTAGAGCCGGTAATATGGGCGGCCCGGTCGGTTCGGGCCGGCCCGTCATGGGTTTTGAACCCGGTGGTCCGGGCTCAAAATACCCATTTTAATATGGGTCATAATTTATCAAACCCAACCCATAACCGATGGGTTGGTGGGTTGGGTGGGCCGGCCCATATTTATTTTCTATTTTTTAATTTTTTTTAAAAAATAATATAATGAAATTTTTTGTCATAAGTCTAAAGTCCTAAATCATAAAAATACATTACAACATCATAAAGTTCAAAATTTAAACCATAAACATCAATACCTCTACCGAACCAAAGCCAAAAACAGGGATCCCAAACAGTATCTTTAATTAAAGATAAAAATATCAACATCTAGAACGCATCAACAACAAAAGTAGAGGA
>JANTPZ010007609.1:0-10007 GCA_025593235.1 Vachellia pachyceras | reverse complement strand
TCTTCGTCCACTTCGGACATCTTCCTTCCGATGAATCTCTTCACAGAGAAGAAAGTGTTCTCAGGGTTTACCACAGCCTGGCGTTTCGCAATCTGACCCACAAGCCTGTCTCCATTCTTGGTATATGCTACCACAGACGGCGTCGTTCTTTGACCCTCGGCGTTAGTTATAATTGTGGGCTTTCCACCTTCCATGGCAGCCACAGCTGAGTTAGTCGTCCCCAGATCAATACCCACCACTTTCTCATTTACAACTCTTACTGGTCCCACACTATATCTCCTCCTGGTATTGCTCTTTAGCTTCAGAAATGCAGCACAAGGGAACTCTAAATGAGATGAACTACCTACCCTCTGCCCCAAAAATACAGTTCTGGAATGAGAAGAATTTGGCTTCTTCAGTGAACCAGCAAATGATGGAGTACCAAGACCATGTATTTGGGCGCTAGAACAAGCCATAGTGATTGAACTAGAATAAAATTGAATGAATTTCAGAAACCTAACAGTTCACTGCCCAAGAGGTTGGGCAATAATTTGGGACCAACGGAGAAGAGCTGCAGAGAGAAAGAGAGGGGATAAGAGACGACGGAAAAACCCTAATCCGAGGAGAAGGAGAGTCGAAGGGATAGGGAAGAAGATAGGACTTGGAAGGCGATTTTATGCAGTGACACGTGGAAGGTTCCAGAATGATCTACGAGTTACCGTTAGATCATGGGAGGCGAGAGTCTGTCTTGATTTGTGGCCGTTGGATTTCAACATGTGGTTGGCGGCTGACGAAAAAATCGATGCAGCGAAAAAATGGGAACATATAGAAAGTTTTGTAACATATGGAAAGTTAATAATGCTATTTCATTTAAAATGCTTCTACTAATTAATTAATAATAATAATTGAGATTAGATATTAATGAGGTCCATTGCATTGCTATCAAGAAGTAGGGGGTGCTGTAATAAGGTCCATTGTAATTACCACATTGTAAATTTATAAAATTATGGTTAAGAATGTAGAATTATAAAAAAGCAAAAATTAATATTTTTCTCTATGGTTTTGACTCAAGTGTAAACAATATTACGCTTTAACATATGTAAGTGCAAAACATTTTTATGCTTCTAACTTGGAGCACCTTAATTTAATCATTTAACATATTAATACCTATATTTTACATATCTCGACCAAATTTTAAATAGGTAAAACTATAGAAAGTGAAATAGACTTAATCAAAGTTTAACAATTGAATTACAACTCATATAAATTAAGGAATAAAAAGTTAATTTTTTAAAAAATAATAAAATTAGGGCTTCGCTTGGATGACAAGAAAATTTGAGAGGAAAAAAATGGGATGACAGAAAATATTATTATCCATCCTGTAACATCCTTATTTTTTGGATTTATAATTAGTTGTTGTTAGATCTTAAATTAGTTAAAGAATAAAACAAATTAAAATTTAATAGAAAAATAAAATTATGATTATTTATAAAAAAAATAATTATAATAAATAATGATAATTAATTATATATGTGTAAATTTATTTCATTATTAAAATAAATAAAAAAATTGTCTGAGTAAACATTTTTATTAAAAATATTATTTTTATTTTTAAAAAAATTAAAATATATATAATATTACTTTATTAAAAAACCCTAAACCTACTATATAAACCACTTAACCCACACCTTAACCCAAAAATTCAAAGCTAAAGTGACCCTCCGCTGCAGTAGTCAAACAACAGTTCGAATGGTTCTACAGTTACAGTTCAAATGTATATGAGGATAAATAATATATAGATATAGATATATGACAGGTATACGGGTGCTCTCTTTATTTAAAGGACAAGAAAAGAACTTTTAGCAAACCACATATAAGTGTAGGGTGAGTATATATGTATATATGTATATGTGCAAGGGTGAGTATATTTTTGAAGGTGTCTTGTCTATTATATATATTGGGTCCGTTTGAAAAAGCGGTGAAGAAGTGTTTTTACCATTTATAAGGTAAATATGTGAAGGAGGTTATCTCATTTTACGAAAAAATATTTGAACATGCTTTTGGGGTGTTCAGAAACTTTGCCAAACACCCCAATTAACACACACACATAAGAGAGGGAGAGCCTCATGCGTTATTGCTTCCCTTTTGTCTTCACCTTCCAAATCCTTTACTCTTAATTAAAAAAAAGGAAAGTAGGCAATACATAAATACATATACCTATATATATATATATGTGAGCCAATGAGTTGTGTACGTTTTCCTTGTTATTTCCTTTGGATTTTTTCAATTGCACCTAGTGTTATGCTGTGTTTGTGAGTAGGTAGTACATTTTTTTCTAAAAAAATAAATAATAAAATAATAAAAAATAATGAATAAAAAATATATTCTCTGGATATGCTAAAATTGAATATTGGAATTAAAAAAATTATAATATTATAATTTTTACTACTTATTCATTAATACTGTTGTTAATAATATAATTATTTCTTTCCTCTCAAACAACATGTAAAATTATAAGAGAGATTTTGTCATATAAAAGAATATCTTACCTCATGTGAATAAATAAAACAATTTATAAATTTAAATAACATGTGGGTTTAAAGGGTAATCTTAGGTATTTATATTATCTTTGAAACAACTTTTAGAATAGGTTAATTAGTATATTGATAGAAATTTTTATGTGTGATTTTTGTAGATTCTCATTGAGAATTTTGAAGTGTCTCTTGTGTGTGCTTACTGGTAAATTTGAGGGCTACAGGTAACTCTGAATATTCTTCCATATACTTGTGAATCGCATATAATTAAATTGTGATTGAATTATATTTTATGCATTTTTGGATTAAATTATATAAATGCAACTATCTAAAGTTTTCAATATAATTTGGCATGAAAATTTTTTTATAACTGTCATGGCGATTACAATGTGATTAGGTTGAAGTACGGAGGAGAAATATGTATGACGCTTTTTATCACGTGATAAGCTATCACTCAGTGCACAGTGGATGGCAATTGTACGGCCCCTTTATCCGTGTCTTTCCTTTGCCCAGGATTGCATTGGAATTTTGGGACATGTGAACCTCCTTGGTTTTCTTTTAAGGAGGGGAGCCATAGTCCAGACTTGAGCTCTACACCGGGCGTATCTTAAGAAACTGATGAGCCGGAGACAATCCAGTTGTATGGATAAGTTTCTATTGGACTATATGTTAGCCTATGACTCCGGTCAGCGGAATAAGGATGGACGATGATATAAGGGTGGTTGCATATTACATTATTATGCATTATTTGTGATGATGATTGTGAGTTGTATAATTATGAAAGAAAATATGAAATTGTTCATATTATGTTTACTTTATATATATAAATGTATTTCGTAAATCAGTTCTTCCTTTTTAATTGTATACCTTTTGTTTGCGTGTGATAGAAACTTTTAAGACTTGTTTGGTTGGGGGAAGGGGATGGAAGGGGAAGAAAAATGAATTTCTCCCCTTGTTTGGTTTAAAATTTTGAATGGGAGGGAACCCAAAATATGTCCCCTCATTCCCTCTCCTTCCCTTATGTTAGTTCCATCTAAATTGGGGTTTTTTTTAAGGAAGCAAGAAATTATGACTATTATACCCCATCAAATTTATTATATTCTCATCCATACCCCTGGTAATTTAAAACACATCGCTTCTCAATGTTTTCCTATACTTTCTAGAAGCAGTTCAGTTAACCAACACTTTTTTCTTCCTCTTCTCTTCGGACGTATTGCTAGTTATAAGTTGGATTAAGGTGGCAAATTAAGTATAAATTAAGTATTGTGAAATTAAGTTACATATAAATCCTATTTTTTAATTATTTAAATAAATTATATGAGAGAAGTACCTTAATAATTGTTTTAATTAATTAAATAGAATGAGCGATTAATTTTTATGAGTGAAACAAATTTAAATAAATTGTATAGGTAAATAAATATAAATCAACAGATAAGGGTAAAATGGTAAATTAATTATCAACTTCCCTCCCTTCCCCTCCTGAACCAAACAAAAGATCATTAAAAATCCTCCCCCTTCCTTCCCCTCTAGCTAAATCAAACGAGGTAATCATGTACCATTCCATCCCTTCCTATTTCCTCCTATCCATCCCTTCCCTTTCCCCTCCATCAAACCAAACATAGCCTCAGAGTTACTGGGGCGTGGAATCTTACCCTGTTACTTTAACATTTTCAAGTGATTGTTCTAGTAGGCAGCAAGGCAAGACACATATGGAATGAGTCTTGTTGGTTCACTTGTGCCCTTAGGCACATGCTATCATTTTGAATTGTCATAACTCTAAGACTTCAGCGATTTATTTTCTATTTACTCTGATATTTTGGGAGGATTTGAATTGCTATTACCCTATGCTTGGATGGAGAGAAAATGGGCAGGAAAGAAAACTTGAATAGAAAATGAGGGGAGAAATGAGTTTTCCCCTGCTTGGATAAGAGAGAAAAGGTGGAAGGAAGGAAAATTTGAAGAGAAAATGGGGTGAGGGTCCCACCATATTTTCTCTCCAACTTTTCTCTCCACACATGGAGAGAAAATGGAGAGAAAACTCTTTTTCCTTATCTACCCACATTCTCTTTTATTACTTTTTCATTCTAACTAATTAAGTTTAAAAAAAACTTTTTAAAAATTTTGACTATGATTTTCTTTTTTAAAAGAATAAGATTTAAGATATACTCTAATATCTAATTTATTTTTTAATTTCTTACTAAAACCTCACAATCTTAAAAAATATAATATATTCTTATCTAAGTTATTTTGTTTTGAAATATAATAACATGAAAAGATATCTTTAATTAATAATTTGATTTTAAATTATTGAATGATATTAATGTTAATATAATTTTTTCATTATCATATTTAATTTGATAGTATACTTTATATATTTTAATTATATTTTACTTGTTACTGTTTATTAAAAGATTTTTATTTAAAGATATTTTAGTCATTCAACCATTTGCTCATTTTCTTTCCTCTCTGTTTCCTCCCACCCATCCAAGCATGATGGATGATAATATTTTCTCTCAACTTTTCTATTCTCTCCATTTTCTTTCCTCTCAACTTTTCATCTCAAATTTTTTGTTAATGACATGTATTTTGGCTGGACTGATAATATGTTTTAATGAATTAATGTTTAAAATCCTCTTTATTTACACATAACAAAAAATTTCATTAAGCATTTGGTTAAAAATTTGGGGTGTTACACACCCTACTTAGATAGATGAGAGAAAATAAAGAAGAAAGAAAATGAGAAAAACATCCTTAAATAAAAATATTTTAATAAATATTTGAATAGATAAAATATCCTTAAAATATATCAAGTATAACATCAAATTAAATATAATAAGGAAAAATTATATTAAAATTAATATCATTAAATAATTTAAAATTAAATTATTTATTAAAGATATGTTTTCATATTATTATATTTCAAAAAAATTAATTTAGAAACAAATACATCATATTTTTTTAAGGTTATGAGGTTTTAATAGCAATTAAAATAAATTAATATAGCTTAAAGTTTATTCTTTTAAAAAAAGAAAGTCAACATTTTTTTTAAAAAAATTAGATGTTAAATTTAATGGTTTAAACTGAATAAATAATATTGCTCTATTTTAAAACTTCAATGTGCAACATTGCTCCTAAGAAAAAAATTTCAGGATAAATTTAGTCATTAACCCTTTATTTAAATAAACTTCAAGTTTAGTCGTAGCGTTAAACAATAGAGTAAGTATTTAAATTCAACTCAAATCACACACCATCCATCCTATCACAGAGGAAGCTGCAGGTTGTATAAATTGTTATGAAAATAGTACTAACTTTGGCTCTGTTTATAGTACCCCAAAATTGGACTTTATTTGATCATTTTTATAAAAATCTCATTTGGAGTTGTTTCAACGTTGAATCCGTTTAGAAACGCGGTGGAGAATTACTTTTACACAAGTCGAGGCAAATATGTGAAGGAGATTATCTCATTTTACGAAAAAGCACTGTTGAACGTGTTTTTGATGCTTCTTAACGGGTTACCAAATAGCACCATTAAATGCATTTGTTTACCTATTTTATCCTTGATTAACTACAATATTTCTCCCCATCTTTTACCTATGCATTCTCTTTCATTCGTTTTCTATTGTTAATTCTCTCTTGCTTGAAAAAAAAATCAATTTTTACGTATTTATTACTTATAACTAATATCAACCGATTTCTTAAATAGTGTAATTTGGTTAAAATGATCTTATAAAAAAGGAGAGTGAGTTTTTAGAGTAGAATGAGGGACAACATTACGTTTATCTGTAAAAAGACACCACACATCCACCCAACAAGTCTCATGTAAGCATCTCCATGGTGGAGCAGTACATTGATAGGAGTCTTGTAACTAAGAACTTGGATCTATCTATAATTAGCATGAATGTTCATATAATTTAGTTTGATCTCTCCTAAAGATCATTACTAGAAAAATGTTATTTATTTAATGTCGCTAAAACAAGGGTTGCTAATATTTTCCGTTGTTAAATGAAAATTTCCTAAAGGAAACTAGTCATTTAGCGATAGATTTTTTCGGCGCTAAATGGTATTTTTCTGGTAATACTTTCTCAATGGTGCTTTATCATCTGTTTGCAGCAGATTGTTTCTGAGGAAGGGCTCTCCAACAGAAATCATGGCGAAAGAAGCCTTGTGTCCAATGAATCTGCTGATGATCCTGCTGGAGATCAGTTCCTTTGCTGGTGGCGACAAATCTATCCTCTGAATCATAAGCAGTTCCAGCATGAAATATCTTAACTTGAGGAGGACCAACAAGATCCTAACCCTTGCTTGTCATTGCCATAACCATGGCAGAACCTAGCCCCTAGTTCTACAATTTACTTCAAATGTGTTTCACAAGAATTAAGTAAAACTTCAAAACTCATCGGCTCCGTTTTAAAGTTTAATAATCTTTCAACTTCACTCCTATTTAATAAGAGAATGAAATAAAATTGAAAAGTGCAACGACAAAAACTTAGACGTAAAATTGCAAATTAATATAATAAATTTATTAGGGTGACTTTATTAAGGATAAAAAATAATGCTCCCTTTATCTTTGTTCTAGACCAGAGGATTGCATGCTTTGTATGGTAAGTCATCAAAGATGTCCTCAAGTCACTACCCTTTGGATGCCTAAAGTGTATAGATTTTTATCTTTCTCGAAAAGTGACTTTTTTGATATTTGAATTTGTATTATTCTCTTTACGTCACAAGGGTGAGGTTGCTTACCACCTCAACCAATAGCTTATTGGTGAAAATTGCACGTCTATAAACCAATAGGTATATTATAAAACTTGGAAAAACAATGAAAAGCATAAAATTTGAAATTACCATAACATTGTGATGCTAGTAGCATCAAAAGGAGTATGCCTTTAGTATCTTTAGATCATTTTTTTACTATCTCAAATTACCTTATATATCTTTTGCAAAATTTTCCTTCTTTTAGTATCTAAGTAGTACCTTTAGATCTTAGATCTTTTGAGGCTTTAAAGTTGTGTCCTTTTTCTTCTTTTATTTTATAAACTCTTATTGTTGTGTGCCGGTTATTTTATTAATGCATTTTGATTTTGCGGTAACACACATTCAGTTAATTTAACAAGGGAAAATGATAAAAAAGTTTCAAATAAGACACTTAATTACAAAATGGTCACAAACATTTGCACTAATTACAAAATGGTCCCAAACATTTGCAAAATTACAAAATGGTCCCAAAGCTGCTGAGGTTGTAAATGAAGCTGCTGAAATTGTAAATGAAGGTTGCTGAGGTTGTAAATCAAGGGCTGTTGAGGTTGTTAAAGGTTATTTGTCATTAACAACCTAAGCAGCCTTCATTAACAACCTAAGCAGTCTTCATTTACAACCTCAGAAGCCTTCATTTACAACCTTAGCAGCTTTGGAACCAATTACCATAAGGTCCCAGAAATAACTGCTGAGGTTGTAAATGAAAGCTTCTGAGGTTGTAAATGGAGGCTGCTCAGATTGTAAATTAAGGGCTGCTGAGGTTGTTAATGACAATTTGTCATTAACAACCTCAGCAGCCCTTTATTAACAACCTGAGCAGCCTTCATTTACAAACTCAGCAATTTTGGGACCATTTTGTAATTTTACAAATGTTTGGGACGATTTTACAATTAGTGCAAATGTTTGAGACCATTTTGTAATTACTTGTCTTATTTGAGATTTTTTTGTCATTTTCCCATTTAACAAATACCTCATGCAAATATCATAGGAAAGTGCATTCCTTGATTAGATGGGTATTATGTTATTCTGGAAGGATCATTATGTGTTGTCAGCAATAGAGATTGTTATCTGATTCAGTGATAGACCCCGAACCCTGGTTCAGGAGATGCAAACTATTTTTTGAGAAGATAAGTGAGACTTATTCTTAATATCTTTTGATAAGAATTTGAAAAAAAATTTAGTGGGTTCAAAATTAGCAAATGAGTGGGTGCAAAATAAATCACATAGTACTAATATATACCAAATTTTCTGGAAGTTAGGGGTACGGCTACATCTGCTGGACCTAACGTAGGTCGGCCGGTGATCTGATTCATTCACTTCACAAATTTCTAATTCATAAAGCAAGCCAAACTGGTTAGAATGAAAGGAAAAGAATTTGCTCAAAAGCAAAGACTTGGTTATCTTCATCTCTATAATAATTCTTTTCATTCTTGCTTCTCATGACCTGTGTTTGTCAATCCGTTGGACAAGGTAGGGATGTATTTTGGGATACTGAATGCACCTTGAGGAGCTCACTCGTGTTTGGAAAAGATTCTAACCAAAATGCATTTTGGGAATAAGGAGAAAAAAGTTTATTCAGCCCAAAATGTGTTCTATATTGTGATTTCAAAATTATAAGTCGTGACCTAAATAAAAAAAATTCAAGTTGCAATTTGAAACATTTTAATTACTTTTATTTCATCTTTTCCTAATTTTATCACGATATAACATTCTAACTACTTTTACAACGTTTATCCAAACAAATTTTAATTTTTCAAAATGCATTTTAGACAAAAGAATGACCAAAAGTTATTCTTCCAACTGTTATCCAAACATGCCCTTCTCCTCTTCGAAGTAAATTATTAATGAGATAAGATTTATATTGACATGCTTGAATTAACGTTTGAAAAGCGCATTCAAGTAAACCGAAACAAAATTTTTTTTACATATTTACCCCATAGACTTTAAATCATATTGGAAAAGCATCTTCTACCGCTAATCCAAATAATTTGGTCCATTTGAAAAAGCGGTGGAGAAATGCTTTTACCATTTATGATGTAAATGTGTGAAGGAGATTATCTCGTTTTGCAGAAAAACACTGTTAAATGTGATTTTGGGATGTTCAGAAGCTTTGCCAAACAGCCCAAATATCAATGGCTTCTTTCGCTTGTAGGAATGGTGGCGCTCTTCCTTCTGCACTCGTCGAGGCACTTGAAAATGTCACCGATCCTTATTATCTTCATCCGAGATGAGAATCCGTTTTTATTTGTTGTTTCTTCTGTTCTCTCTTTCGTCCAAAAAGGTTGTGATTCATCCGTGTTCTATTCCTATTTCTCCCATTACCGATCAGCTTGGGAATGGTGCAGTATGATTCATTTTTCAAAGTGTTAGGCTATGTTTGGTTTGATGGAGGGGAAAGGAAGGGGATGGATAGGAGGGAATAGAAAGGGATGGAAGGGTATAAAGTTACCTTGTTTGGTTTAGTTAAAGGGGAAGGAAGGGGAATGATTTTTAATGATTCTTTGTTTGGTTCAGGAGGGGAGGGGAGGGAATTTAATAATCAATTTACCATTTTGCCCAAGTATATTGATTTATATTTATTTACTTATACAATTTATTTAAATTATTTTCCACTCATAAAAATTAATCCCTCCTATTTAATTAATTTAAACAATTATTATGGTGCTTCTTCATATAATTTATTTAAAATAGTTAATAAGCAAAAGGGGAAGTTGATGTTAAAGGGAGAAAATAATTAATTAT
>JANTPZ010007608.1:0-20197 GCA_025593235.1 Vachellia pachyceras | reverse complement strand
TTAAACCGGGAATCTGTATAATGAAATGTAATCATGGCTTAATGGAAGGAGATTTAGCAGTTTGCTCATAATGTGTGTGGAACCAGCCATAATGATTATGGGATAAGCATGTTGCTGCATTCTGTCAATGTCTGTCATAATTCCCAGCTTTTAATTTTTCTCTCAACATGTAGGAGTTATAGCAAGAGACCTAATAAGGCTTCAAATTGATTATACTAATTAAAGGTTAATTAATTTCACAGGACCACTTTCATTAATGCACTTCTTCTGTTCTCCTCAACGAAGAAATTGAAATGCAAAATGAATCTTTTGAAGAGATAAATGAAAATGGTATGGTCACAAAAATACAAGCGTTGTGAGTTACATTCTGACAGAGAGCAGCTGAAGAGATCTCTGGGGAGAGGATGCATGGTTTTCCAAATGAAGGGGAAGCTTTTGTCTCGCTGTATGGCTTTGCGTGCAAATCTGCAGCAGCTTTATTCTGATTCATTCATATATGACTCTCGTATTTTACGGCTTTATTCATTACTCTTCTTCCATCAACCTTGCTCATTGGTCTCTCTCTCTCTTAATAGGTTTTATGTTCTCTCTTCCTCACCACCATTGATTATTATGCCATGCATGTTTATATCGTCCTAATAATCAGTCCTTAATTAATATTGTATATACATATGGCCATGCATGTTTTTATTAACTTCGGAAAAGAACATTCATTCAAATCAGAATAAAATTCATTTCATATACTTACCTTATAGATAATGCAAAAAAGGTAGATTATACCATTAATCCAATCAAGCATATGGATTGTGTTGTTGGGGGAAGCTCATCTATCTATCCGAACTTAAGGAAAATACTAAAAGCTACAGCTATATATGCGCAGCTTCACCTTTGATCGTGTACTCAAACTGTGTCAGAAGGAAGTTGACCACACCATGCACACATAATTAATCAATCTGCATGCAAGCCTAGTAAACATGGAGTTATGGACCTGACTCATCCTACTCTCTGCCTCCCACTCCCAAACACCGTTGATTTCAAACAAATTTATGTCATATACACCCTTACATACTCCTAACTGTATATATAAGCACACTAAAGAGATATGATGGGAGATTATGGTGTTGATCTATATTTTTTTCCTATATGGTTTCAAGGAAGGATTGGAGTGGCACCCACAGAAAAAAAATGATACAAAATCCTTTGAGGTGGTTTGAAATGTCTGTGCCAAAACCTACAGAGAAAGAAGTCGGGCAAAATTCATTAAACTGATATTGCATAGTACATTATATAGTGGACCATTGTTTAAGCATACTGACTGACACGTATACATCCGCATCCACTTGTTGCTCAACAGAAATATACTTGATTAACAAACTATGATTAATCACAACAAACTATTAACTAATCACGTGCTTGACTGTTTGTCTTATCTAATAGTTTGGAGAAGGTCAATGAATATAACAGTGAAGGTTGATCAAGCTATTTGAAATTCAGTTAAAAAGAGTAGAAGAAGACATAAAATGACATTCGATGAGGCTAGTGAGCGAGATTTCTTAGTTAATCTATCAAAGGATTTGTTTTTGAACATAATCGAACTCAATAATACTATGTAATTCATGTAACCGACCTCACCTAATAGGATAATAATTTGACATTGTTGTTGCTGCTGCTGCTGCAGCAGCAGTGGGTAGATATTAAGGGTCTAATGGTTATGAGTGTGATTGAACTCATGACTCCCCTTTTTAACCGGAGAGCTTTCATCATGGCAACGGGACTAAGCTATACAAGGCCATTGGCATGATGTTCTATCATTTAATGAACAGTACAACAACAACAACAACAACACACGGCTGGGCAAGAAAATAAAGTGCTGAGTCAAAAACCAACAAGAATAATTGTTGGATACAATTTTCTACGGTCAAATTTATTTGTAAGCGGTGGAATAGGAGAATATGAGATTGGCTGACCTGGATGGCGAGCTAGTATTGACCAGTAAAAGAGTAATGTATTGATAATGGTCGAGAAAAGGATGTGAGGATTGAAGGTAAACAGTGGGATAACATAAATTGACAGTAGATGGTAGTGAGGGTAGATTTGGGAGGGAAAATGGGGGAAGCAGACGAGGGAAGCCCTATCGTATTAAGGTAAAAAGGGGTAAATGGAAAAAGGATGGCCCACAGCGAGATGAATCAGAGGGCAGCGAAAACAGCATCCCTCGTATTACGATAGGTCAGACTCATAATCTCTGACACTTCTCTCTCGCACCCCCACCATCTCCATCTCTCTTAAACTAAACAACAGCTCCGTATATTAAACAACACGCCTGTGGTTATTAGTGGGATCCAATCTACAACCTCCTTCTTATAAGAAAGTTGCCATACCATTAATTACCATTAGGTTACAGCGTCATTCCACACCATCTCCATCTCTGACTTATGTCTTCTTATCTCCCTTCTCCCACGGTACACTCTCTCTATATATAATATCTATAAATAACGTGTGTGTGTGTACACATATTCAGACACAACAGAAGCTGTTGTATATCATTCGCTGTGTTGTATTGTGTATGGGCTTTCCTTTTCCCTTTCTGTATGATTCGAGTATAATTTGACCACCTGCTGTAAAAAGACAGCAAAAGCTAAGCACCCATGACACCGTCATCTTTTTAGTAGATGGAGAAAAGTTTCTTATTACAAAAAAAAAAAGAAAAAGAAGAAGAAGAAGTCGAAGTCGAAGCAGTCGTCGTCATGGCCATTCAAACTCTTGTGCGGATGAAAACAGACAGTTGAATAGGAAAATTACATAAACGTAGCTGCAGGGTGGGGAATCGATCATCTCAAAATCTTTAGTTCGCTACAAATTTCCTGTACTATCAACATCGTTTTTTTTTTGTCACTTTGTTTCGACCAGAGAAAGAGCTCCCAAAATTCAAAAGTAAAAAAAAATTACTGTTCACATTTGCCGGAATACATCATAAGTCGCCGCCGTTAGATCTTGTGAGAACGACGTTATTAACGGATAACTGTTGAAATCTTCGGAACTCTGATTCTGAAGCTGCACCGTTTCTTGTGGCCACGAGAATGTGTTGTTGTTGTTCATCATCACTTCCTCTGATTTTATCCCATTCACTTGAAACTGATGAAATGAACCTTCCATCTCGTTCTCTCCCTCCCACGATAATGCCATCTCTCCTCCATTATTATTATTATTGTTATTCTTATTATTCTCCATGACATAACTGCTCATGTTTGAGCTGTTGTTGCTTGAACTGATCTTTGAACCCGAATTATTGTTGTCTGAGAATTCCGTTATCGCTGACGACATGTTTTTCTGATTCGAACTGGTCAAACTCGGCATTGACGATGAACAGATCATCCCACCGTAGCTTGATGAACTAATTCCATACTGGTGATACTGGTGATGATGGCTCGTGTACGAGTCGTAGTACGACGACAAAGGGTCGACGACCCATTCATGAGGCTTATTATTGCTCATGTTCATGAGGATTTCGTCCCTGCAAGAGGCTTCTGTTAAAACATCTGCATCGTAATAACTTAAATCGCTTATCGGAAAACTTGATCCCTGCTGTGACTGTTGTGAGGAGCCTAAGTTTGGGAAATGATGCATATTTTGCTGAGATAGTTGTGCCGGTGGTGTCTCTAAGCCATTGTTCTCCTGCTTTACTATATAAGGTTGATGGGTGAAGGGCTTGTGTGTGGCTGGGTCAATCCCTTGCTTCAACAGCTTCTTCTTCAGGCACGAATTCCAGAAGTTCTTGATTTCGTTATCTGTTCTTCCCGGTAACTGTGCTGCAATCTGAGCCCACCTGAAAATATCCGATAAACAACATCTCACTTCTGAGAATACAACTCTGCAAATAATAAACAGTTTTTTTCGTCTTCTTTCTTCATTAATAGGTATCAATTGTGTGTGTGTGTTTACCTGTTGCCCAGAACTTCATGGAGGCTCAGAATAATATCCTCCTCTTGCTGCGAGAACATGCCTCTTTTCAAATCGGGCCTCAGATAGTTTATCCATCTCAATCTGCAACTCTTTCCACATCTTTGAAGTCCTGAAACTCGAAAAAGAAGGAGACACACTCACACCCTGCTTCCTCCTCCTCCTCTCTCTATATATATATATATATAATCATCGAAAACGGGTTCAAGAGAGAATATTGTTTTAGAAATTAATTACCAGCAAGTTTTGGAACGGAGCTCCAGCAGCCAACACCAAATCTAGTTATGTGATTGAAAAGCTTCTCGTCTTCTTCGGGAGACCACAAGCCTTTCCTTAACTTTTGCTTCACACAACAGGAAAGGCGACCCATTTCTGTTAGAGGACCAATACTGGCTCTCAAAGAAGACGCAACTGTTACCTGCAAATGCTTGTGTCACAGAGACGCTTTCAGGGAGGGGAATATATGTATGTTGTGGGGAGGAAAAACCCAAGCACTGATTGTGATGATTTAAAAAGAAGATGGATAAATCATACTTAGAAATGAAGTTATGAGGGATACAGATGGGGGGGCTGAGGAGGAGGGTGAAGCAATCAAGTGGGTTTTACGCAAATCCAACGCTGCTTTTGCATTGGACTGGATTGGCTTTTAAGATATCCTTATTTTAAAGAAAAATATATATTATTAGTATTATTATTATTAATATAATAATAAGAATTAACATAAAGCGAACGGCTTGTAAATGTGCCCCATTACCTGTTTTATTAAGATTGATCAATAAAAAGTCATATATGTACCAACTCTTTTTCTCTCTCCATTGGTGTGAATGATATACCCCTTCACATATTTACCTTATAAATAGTAAAAACACCTCTTTACCATGATTTCAAACGGATCCATTATTCAATGTAGACATTTTCTTTTAACGTGTGTTGAACGGTGTTTTTATCACCATTTGAATTTTGGAAAAACAGATAACTGAGGAAGACTAAATTGAGTTTCAGAACTAATCTATATATTGAATTGCTACATTGAGAATTTTATCATTTGATGGAAAAATCATTATAAATATCAAACCCCGAAGATTAATGTTGCACAGTTAATGGTTTGAAACCCACGGCCATGAGGAACACGAGTTTTAATTTCCTTTCATCGCTCATTTACTCACTTATGCCAACTAATTTTATTGACACTTTCATTTTTTCTTGATTCCCACACTAAATGGATACAAATATCCAACGAGGAGCAATTAATAAATTAAATATAGATTATTTCCTTACGTAAACCTTACAGGAATATATAAAATATATATAATCAGTGATGTTATTCATTTAAAAATATTCATTTTAAAAGTATTTTATTATTACAGTGCGTAGTTACTTAGAGTTTATTTCAAGAAAACTCGAGTTGAGTTAATTTATGGGATTCATATTTTTTTTATATTTTATATTGAGTTCAACTTAAACTTTTAAGTTTTTAGAAATGTCGATTTAATTTTGACAATATGCAAACATAGAGCTCCTTTTTTCTGCCATCCTTTTTCATCAGAAATTCAAGTGTTTGTTTAGACCTTTCTATTTATTTCCATTATTTAATATCATTTAAGGCAGATGAATAATATTTATCATAGTAGTCTCGTTTAAAGAATACCTAACCCTAATATGATTAAACTTTTCTTTATTTAAGCGTCTAAAATACTTAAAACCAGCCGACAACAGTACACTGCTGATGTGAGGTCTCCACTATAAATTTTGACTCTGATTCCCTATTGGGAAAAAAATCCAACATCGTTTATATATTTTGATGTACACAACAAAACCGTGTAATTAGAACTCAAATTTTCTATAAATGGTATCACAACTTCTTTTAGATATTGTGTCTATTTGGAAAAGTCGTAGAAAAGTATTTTGACATAAGTTGAGATAAATATGTGAAAGAAATTATATTATTTTACTTAAAAATACTGTTAATTATGCGCTTGACTTTTCAATCGCTTTGCCAAGCATCGATGCCAATTATAGATAATCATAGCATCTGCATATTTAAAAGCGTTCGGCTATTAATGGTATCACAGGCAACTTCTTCAAAACAATAATCAAGATCATCTGTATATGTTTGACAAAACTGTCCAGAATAAATCATATAGTACTAATATATATAATTTTCTGAAAATCAAAAGGTATGGCTGAACCCACTGGCTTATACGTAAGTCCGCCTATATAATTATTAGTATATGTTTGACGAAACTGTGCTTTTTTTAATCATGATGAATTTTGCTTAAAAATCAAATTATTGATCTTTCTGCAGATTGTGTCATGAGTTAAAATTTCACAAGTTAGTTTTCTTGTAACTAAACATGGAAATAAAGTCTTAAACAAGCAGTCCAACAGTCCATGTGAGAACTATATACATACCTTTTAAAAACTAGCCGTGGCATGAATAAACAGGTTTTTTTTAAGAAAAAAAAGTCAAACTCAGATTACAGTTAGATGTTTGGTAATGAATTACTGCCTGACGTTGATGTATTTGAGTAACAACGTGGTAATAATCGTTGAAAATTGTTTAAAAATATAAGTTTCAAATTTTTAAAGGGATTTTTACAAGTTTAAGTTTGGATTTGTATGATCATTTAATTTATTTTTTTATTTTTATTTTCATTCATGATTAATTATATGTTTTCTTCCTATATTTTTTCCCACCACGAACTCTCTCCATGAATAAGGATGTTCTAGAAAATAAAATATATACTTTATCTTATATTATCTTTAACCAATTTTAATTAACTTTTGAGTCTTAAATTTTGTATTTGAACTAGGGTTATAGCAAATTTTGTTCATGTGTAACATTGAAATCCACAATATCATAGTTATCCTCATCAATTAGGTTATATTAAGAAAATTAGCCTTGTTTAAATTAAATTATAAATAGATTGATACTTTAACTAACTCGATATAACTATTTAATGAAAAAAATGTATATTTTTAATCTGCATCGCTTAAAACATAAAAAGTAACTCTATTATTAAGGTTGGAAACGAAAAGTGGTTAACCAAACAATTATGAGATTTTTTTTGCAGTGTTAGGAAAGGAATGGATATGGAGATTAAGGGGCCAGGGCAAGTTTATGTAACTAATTACTAATCAATCATTTAATATTATTATTTTGCAACAAATTGCATACTTGAGTCTGAAAAATCGAAATCAGCACACAAATAATAGGATCGTCTCATAGACGCAACCCTGGCCGACAGCTACGATCTTCCCCACGCGCGTACGAGTTCATAATAATTTCATAATGCCTCAAAGGACTAAAGGCTCGTTTATAACTCTGTCTGAAGATAATTTGTATGGGTTCTCAGATAAAATATAGATTTTAAAAGGGAAATTTACTGTTGAGTCTCATATAAGGGACTTATTTATCAAATGGTCCCAAGTTTTAAAATATTTATCAAATGGTCCCAGAGTTGTTGTCAATTTAGCTCATGGTGTTGTCAAGGATTGTCACGTGACAACACCATGCGCTGTATTGACAACACCATGCGCTATATTGACAACACCTCTGGGACCATTTGATAAATATTTTAAAACTTGGGACCATTTGATAAATAAATCCCTTATGTGGGACTGTACAGTAAATTTCCCATTTTAAAAATTAATTTTTACGAATTTTGATGTAAAAATCTGTTTTAAAATGTGATTGTATTTGAGAAGTTATTGACTTTTACGGATTATAAGTTAAAAACGTAGGTAGGAAAGAGAAAGAAAAAGTAGGAAAGAGAAATAAAAAAGTAGGAACAAGAAAATTTATTAAGAGAGTGCGTGATTTGACAATAAAATAGCTTTTTCAAAACATATGTTTCAAACTGAGGTTTTATATCTAAAATAGTTTTTCAGAAAAAAATTTTGTACTTAGACAAAACCTAGGTTATGTGGCAAAACCTATGTTTTGCAATAAAATTTAGGTTTCATAAAGGGCTTTCAAATAAACGGTGTGTGTTCGGGAACTCCGTTGGAAAAAGGAGTTACGGTTTCTAGTGTGATTTTATAGATTCTAAGATGTTTTTACAAATTTTAAAATGGTTTTTATAAATTTCGAGATGGTTTTATCTTGACTTACATGCACAAGGGAAAATAAGTTTCCAAACAAGCACAAAAACAATATTAAATTTTGTGGGTGAAAAATCGTTGGTGCCCTAATTATCTTCTCTTAGCAAAATTTTCAACCATCTCCATTTTAAACTTTCTTATATGATGTTGCAAATTTTTTAGTTGCAATTACGAATTATGTTGGAAATACGGGAAATAGGAGTTATTGATGATTTTTATGTGTTGTTGTCAATTTATTAATTTAAATTTTTGTAATAATATTAAGGACATCATCAATATCTTTTCATCCACTAAATTAAATCTCATTTTGATCCTTGGGAACATAGAATTTTCAGAATTTTTTTGGGAGCAAATGGAAATTAATTGGCTACCGTGGTAGGTAGGGGTACAGTGAAGTTCCCCCAACTCAAGTCTGTCTAAAGATTAAAATAAATTTAATTTTAATCGTTCTTAAACCCATGTACAAAAAAAAAAAATAGATAAAAAAGAGCAATGAACATTTAAGAAAGGGACAATACAAAAAAAAAAACTGTAATAAATGCTTCATCCAGCAGTGCTATATATGGCAAGGACTAGGCATCCTTCCTACCAGCTAGTGGGAGTATTTATTTATATTTTATTTAGATAAATTTAAGTTTGAATCTCTATACTATATAACTGTTTTCCGATTACCATTTATATGTAGTTGGAAAAATGGTATTTATACATAATAGAAGACAAAATCTAATTCCACGTACCTGTATTATTTATCAGGGCCTGATTTTTTTAATCGGATCTTAGCATGTGAATATTTTTAAAATAATAAAAATTCATATGATAAAATATAATTTCAAAATTCTATTAAACCCCTTTTTAATAAAATAAGAATCACACTTGATAATATTTGATTGGAAACTCGAACTATACAGGTATGCATAAATGGACATATGTTTTGTTAATTGTTATGTTCCCGTATAAAACAGGTCTTAGGGCTTGTTTCGAATCAATTTTCAGAACCTATGTTTGATTACCCAAAACTTAGGTTTTGTCCAAGTATAAAATTTTTTTTTGAAAAACTATTTTGGATACAAAACTTCGGTATGAAACTTATGTTTTATTTTTCATACTTTTTATTCATTTTTCTACCTTTTTCCTCTTTCATACTTTTTTCCTTCTTTCTCTTTTCCCCTTTATACTTTTTCTTTCTTTCTCTTTCCTCTTTCCTACATACTTTTTACTTTGGAATCCCTAAAAGCTAATAACTTTCTAAACATAAATCACATTTTAAAACATAAGTTTTGCCTCGGACTTTGTAAAATCTATTATCAAAAACTAAGTTTTAATTTACTTCGAAATCTGTAAAAGCTATTCTCAAAATTGATTCTAAACAAACCCTTAGAGCAGGTAGTGCTGTTGTTATTATATTATTTATCCGAGTGATGGCAAAATAATTATAGAGAGAGGGACAAAATAATTATATATAGAGAGAGTGACACACAAACACATATAATTAAGAGTGAGTTAGAATGGTTTAAATGGCAATAAAAATTAGAAAGGCATCTTTAATATGTTGATTAATAAATATATATAGGCATGGATGGTGAGTGATTGAGTGGAGAGTTGGTATGAAGAGACGTGAAGGCATATTTAAGAAGCAAGGGGCTATGAATGATACAACTAAATAAACAGTGCCATCACTAGCAGGACTGTGTGTAAGGGTTATTAATAAATGTTAGTTTGAGTGAGATCGCTTTCAGAGTGTAGGAAAAATCCGTCCATAGTCTAAATCATTATCTGCACGTACGAGGCCTCTCTCTCTCTCTATATATATATATATATATATGGAACATGCATGCATGCATCAACCTGCAGCATATAGCTCATCATACATGCATCCATGCATGCATGCATGTGTGTATGTGTAGGATCGCCCCAAACTAGGCACATAGCCAGCCATCGCCTCATCTTAACTCTACATCAAGCTCTTGCTCTCACAAACAAACAAGCATAGTTTTACGGGACCGCCATAGCTCTCTTGTTTAATTCATAGCCGTACGTTGAATAGTTTATTTGAAGTGGTTTCATTCCCTTACATTGCACTAACATGTATATATCATCGATTAAATGTTATTACCATACGTTAGCTTCATTCAACATCGCTTACACGTTGATTCGTGAATAGCATAATTAAATTTTTTTAATTCTTTATGATCTAATTTTTCAAGATATGACCCTTTATTATAAAACGTTCCAATAATATTTGAAAAGATTATTTCTTTAATCCACTTGTACACTAAATTTCCATCGAGTTAGTATGTATCAAAGATGGGAGAGATAGCGTTTTTCCGCATAACGAAATAATCTTCTTCACATGTTTAACTTAGTTTAGGTAAAAGTACTTCTCTACTGTGTTTCAAACGGTCATATCTTGTACCAATTAAGACCAAACCACATTTATACATGCCAAATTCTGTGCTTAAGATTGGATGGACTACACTACACTCCACTTCATTTCCCTTCAAACAAACAGAACTTAAATTCTCAACCTCCCCTTTCTTTACTCATACATGCCAAGTTCTGTGCCGTCGCTCGCATGCATTCTGCAGTTTTGTGGTTATGGGGCGTACTTTCTTCGCATCTGGCTCGCTGCGTTGTGTGTATATCCAAGCGCAAAATTTACATATTTTGATTGAAAAATTATTAGAACTACGCATTCATGAGGTTGATGAGTCGGAATTTTTCCATTCTATTATCATAGGTGTATACACTAAGCAAATTTCACTACTTGACTCTTTCTTAAAATGGGTTGGGTCTTATCCAATGAGCTACAATATGGGTTGGAGTGTTATCAGGACCTTTCAGCATAAATAACACCAATCACTTCTCTTAACACTTTATTAAGTGTGAGATTACGAGTTCAAACTATCTATAAAATAATGAAAATGTAATTTATGACAAAAAAGGGGACGTTATTGAATTTATGGGTATGTCGAAGAAAATTAAAACGCAAGTGAGAAGGACTGATTATGAAACAGTAATCTTAATCTGTGACAGATCACCGTAATTATCTGTGCGCTTCATTATTCATGGTGGCTAAGTGGGGTTGTAGCATTTGGCCCTCATCACATCTCTTCATCCTCGTCCTAATTGGCTGCTCGTGAATGGAATGCTATTTCAGGCATATGCTCCTTTTCCCACTACTCCCTTACCATAACTTGGCCATCACACACCACTCCAATAATGAATCATGCATCTCTTATAGCTATGAACAAATCACCTACATGCTCTGCATATGGGCCTTCTTCTGCTCAGAAAGAATGATTGTGAAAATGAAGTTGGTGGTTTCGGAAGGATACATGAAGTGGTAATGCGTACACACACACATTCAGTCACTATGTGCTTCCAACAACTTCGTCCTCCTCTGTGTTTTGGAATGCTCACAAGTTTTGTTGAGAACTCATATCATCACGCTTCTCTCCCTTATCGTCTCTCCAATATTAGCCAATTACTCCTTTACTATATATATATATATATCACTCCTCTCCTAAGCACCTCTCACAGCCAAACATGCCTTTGCCACAACTCTCATGAATAATTTTATTGCATTCTTCAAGTCTTGAAATCTGTGATAGTATACATACACATATATACACACACCTGATGATTAAAATACTGGGACGCTATTTTATATGTGGCCTCTATTTTTTGGTTGGCTTGTTTTGAAACATGGTGCAGGCAATAAGTAAATAAATAAATACATGTTAGGAGATAATGTTATGTGAGCTGTTCATCTCAGAAGAGACGTGAAGGAAAATCAACTCTATGCTCATAGAAGCCAGCGATAAAAACACAGAATGAGTATGGAGATGCAGAACAGTTCTAGTTTTATGACAGGAGACATATACAGAAAGATGCATGAACACAACACACACATACATCACACACACACACACACATACATATATATAAATTATTAAGGTTTGCTACAATGTTTTCAAAATCAAATCAGGGAGATAAAACACAATCTCCAAACTCCAATCGAAGCCAACGACGTGACACAACATTTGATGTTTGCATACCTTGTTGAATTGTACAGCCTTCTGCATTTACCATAGCTCTCTCTAATAATTGCATGCTTTATATAGATAGAAGGATATATCCACTGCATTAATTTATTAAGTTGATAGAGAACGCCCAGCCCTCTACGTCCATTAGTTTGATCGTTAAATATATAAAACTCCTTTTACGCTCTCAAATTCTAATACTGTTAATTTTTTACACACCCATAATTATTATTTTAAAAAATTAAACTTATTACATTAGCATTTGAGAATATTGTGTCAATATTTTCAATTCATTGTCGGCATTTTTTGTTAATAAAATATAGCTTTATGGTTAGAAAACTTACATAAATTAATGCATAATTTACAATACATAAGCATGCGCAATAACATATTATTAAATTACTTCATAATTTATAATACTAATTAATATACTACCTCCTTTCATTAAGATAAGAGTTAGTTAACTTTTTTAGGGTGATTAAAAAATTTAAAAAAATCACTTAACCATAACATATATTTTGAAACATTTGTGTACATATATCATTACATATCAATTCAGAAATCAGTCAAATTAGTTTAAAGAAAAATGATAAATATATCAATTAAATAGTTTTCTTAATCTCCTCAAAAAAGTCAACTAATTTTTATATTAAATATCAGATATAGTATTGCATAGAGAAGGGATTAGTTTGAAAGAGAATGAATAATTGGAGGGGGTGATAAGAATGAAAGGGGAGAGTGTGGAGAAAAAAAGGATAAAGCTTGCTTTTCAAGTGATGATGATAAGAGAATGATGAGAATGAAAGTAAAGGCATTGGAAAAACCATTCCTTTTCCTTCATCCTTTCCCCAAATGATTAGCCCTCTTTGCCTCTCCTTTAATCTTCTTCTTCCCTCCTTCTTTGTTACCTTCCACACACAGTACAGCCCCTAGATTTCCATATTCATATCTCCTTGTCGCCCCACCTTATCAATCACTATAATCTCAAGCATCAATAGCTTTTATTACTCCTTCTGTTTTTTTATAAGATATAGAAAGGCATTATATTGTGCGTAGATGAAAAAATTGGTTGAGGGCAATGAATAAGAAGTGCAACTTATTTTTCAAATCGCTATTATGTAAATGTTTTTATTGATAAGTATCAATTAATTAAGTTAGCTAGAAGTGATTTATAAAAAGATTGTAACCTATCAAACGGATCATCTAAGTAAATATTGACATTGTGATTAATGAGTACTCATTAACTTTAATTTCTACAAGTCATGATCAAATATTTTTCTCAAGTCACCTCACCTTATGGTTAGCTTCGAGCTATACTTCAATGCCCCGTTTAGTACGATGGAATTGATTTTGATGGATATTAATATGGAAATGGAGATGGAAGTAGAAATTGATATGAAAATGAGCTTTAAAATTATATTTGGTATACCATGGAAATTAATATGGAATCCATGTCATTTTTTATAAATGTGGATTTTTTTTTGGAAATGTAGCAAAAAATACTATTTTACATAAGGAAGGATATTTTGGTCCAAAAAATTTGGACTCCATGGAACCTAAATAAATTCTATGGGCTTGGGTATGGAATTGAATTCCATGGGTTTTGGTGGAATTGAATTCCATATGGAATTGTAGTTCCATCATACTAAACATAACTACATCATGAAATTGAATTCCAATTCCATCCTTTTATTTTCACCATACCAAACGGGCCACAAGTATTTACAGTTAGGGAGTTCGTTTTATTTATTTATATCACAAATTTGAGAATTAATTAAAATCAATGTGTAGGTGAATTAGAAAGATGATCGATATTTGAATCCCCGTGCAAGATAATGATCGAAACTTAGATCTCTTGAAACAATAACTCTTTTAAGATTAATTTGAGTCTGATTTCTAATAACTTCTTTTGCCAGAAATTAAATTTCTCGTTAACTTGATGGAAGATAAATAAATAATATCTTTCATTATACGCAATGCCCAAAAAAGACTTTGTTTCATGGGCGTAGTGTTTTTTCAATGATCCTGCTCTTGGTTTTCAATTCTCTTATCTACGATAATTATTATATTAGATTTTATGTCTTTTTCTGTTTGATTTTTGATGTTATATAACGCAGCCCACGTTGATTTAGTTACTATTATTCAACTAATACCATTGGCACATTTTGACTCATATATGGAGATAAAAATGTGAAGCTCATGTTTGGCATGTACGTCTTGTAGTACATATTAACCATTTAAAGATACGACTTTTTTTATATAATATCATATATATCAAAAAAACGATATATATTTTTCAATTTTGTTATTATTTTTATCCATAAAAATTCTCATTTCATTTTATTTTTTATATTGTTACACACACAACGCTTTGTTAGGATTAACTTCTTGTATTGTGCCGTTCATTAAGCATAAAGGATTAAAAATAAATAAAAGGGGATTAGACTATGGATGCGTACAAATCTCTAAAACGTAGTACCAGGAAATCGACATGTAGAGGGCTTAATTTAGTAAAGATGAAGGCCATGTTTAGATCGGCGTTTAAAAAACACGTTCATGTATATCAGATATAATCACTCCTGCATATTTATTATTTCGTACACCGTAAATTACATTTCAAAAACAACTTCTATCATTAATCTAAACAAATACAAAAATGGTGAGTGAAAACGCAGATTCATGAAGAAGTTTGGATTTGTTCAACATACCAGCACCAAACTGACAGTATTTGGGAAGGACACTTATAAGGGCACATAGTCCTCGATCTTTAATCTCTCCACTCTCAGTGACACTTATCTTACTTTCCTGTTGGATTCAAAGAAGAAGAAAAGCCAGAAACAAACGAGGAACGGTCAAATTTTACTCAAGCACAGCCAACTTAAGGAAAGAATATAGAGAAAAAGAACAGAGAAGGTTAAATAAAAGAGGGGGATGAAAAAGGGTGTGTTGAAATGAATAAAATAAGAGAGAGATGATGACGATGGGCTTATTTGGAACAATGTTTCCAAAAGCTAAATGTACGTTCAATATTATTTTTCTACAAAACGAGATAACCTCCTCCACATATTTATCTCGGCTTGTGTAAAATACTTGAAAAATTTACAATAAAGTCCCAAACAGGAGAAAATGAATAAAATGTTCCAAAGATTCACAAAATTACCATAAGGTTCCAGGAGTAGCTGTTGAGGTTGTTTATGAAGGTTGGTAAGATTACCAATGACAACATCAGCAGCTACTCCTGGGATCTTAAGGTAATTTTGTGAATTTTTAGGACATTTTATTCATTAATTCTCTTATTTGGAACCTGATTGCAAATTTCTCAAAATACTTCTATATCACATTCCCAAACGGACATATTGATGATGATCAGAGTGATTACATCATTAACTTAAAAGAGGGGTTATTTAAGATAAAGTGTAGTGGTGGTGTGATTAAGAGGTAGGGGAGAGTTTGAAGAAGATTCCCTTGGACCCTCATGGAGACAATCAACGTACCAAATCCACATGTAAATAAGTCAAAAGTTGTAATTAAAATGCCTTGAGAAGAAAATACAATCTCACATGTCCCCAATCAACATATCAAAAATAGGCAAGACGATAACACCCCGCCAACCCCCTTCTCCTTCTAATTAAAGTTCCCTTTCCCCATTCCATCGCCAAAATTAGTGATTAGACTGCATTATAAAGTACCCACAATCAACATATCTCACACTAATCTGGCCCCACATGCCTCCCCACCTTCCCCTCTTTCATTTTTTATTATTATCTTTTGACTTTCGTCCCATACATGTATATTTACATTACTGCCTACACGTCTCTCTTTTGTGATGTCCTGGATGGGGTCCAAGACTTGACACCACCTTCAACTACAGTAACAAGTTTATTTCTTAAGAAAAAGTTTCATCGGACTATATTTTCTGTCGGCTTATGAATTTCAGTGATGGCAACTTGAGAAGAGAAGACGGGACTCTTCTATATCTTATTCCTATGTTAGTATGAAGACGCTGCAAATCATACCTAATCCTTGCTTATCCAAAAGTAACGCAGTAATTGTCAATACAGTCTTCGTAATTTACATCCCTATTCTGCTATGCTTCACACACAGATCTTGTCTCTGTCTGCTTAGTCGTTAATCTCTTCTACTTAAGAAATCTAATTACTTATCCCTCAATCCCTCCAGGTGGCAGCACCCAACGATGTCACGTTTGGGATCCAACACACACGCACACATCTGTTATATATACATGTGTGTGTGTGTGTGTGTGTGTGTGGGGAAGACTGCATCACTGTGACACAGTTGTAAGCTATTGGTACCTGATAATGTGGTCATGTGTGAGTGAATATAATAGAACTCGTCCCTTTGCTGGAACAGTTGGATTATCTGTCGTGTCATATACACACGCGAGCAATTCAACAGAAAGTCCAACACTTTCTCATCAGACTCTGTCCCTCACAAATAGTATTAGTGATATGAATAAAGCAAATTCCAAGTTGACAAAGACAGAGAACAAGGGATGACAGTGCTCTATTCGAGCTCAGGCTAAAGACATGTATATATGCAGTGAGATCCGAACAACCTTAATTAATCAAATACCATAGCAATACTCATCACCCAAACGTTTTTCATTAAGTGAACTTCATGTCCTAAAAAAGCCATCGATCACCTCATCCAACTCAACAGTTTTTTTTTTTATTAACCATCCGGTATTCTGGGGTATTCTGGGATCATTGCCCGCTCCAGACTAATCCGGACCCCGCGAGAAGACCTTACAGTGGTAACGAGGTACCGAGGGGATAACTTCTTTGAGGTTGTGTTAATTATCAAGGTTGTCACTCCCCAGGGTTCGAACCCCCACCCTGAGGAATGCTGGTAGTAGCTCTTGCGAACTCTATCAAGCGTCCAGGTCACCAAATTAGCAACACTGATAAGCTAAACGGCCTAGCTTAGAGATAGAAAATGAGATGAGGCCTGTAATTCTCTCCCCGTTTCCTCATATACGTTGAAATGTAGCAAATATGTGACACGGTCCCATACCAATCAAGAGGACGAGGATCTTTTTTTTTTTTTGATAAAGAAGAGAGTACAAAGCACAAAATAAAGAAGATAGACTAAGGGGAATGAATCCCAAGCTCATTAAGCCACAGAGCCCTCAGGTGGGCTGGGCAAGCACTATAAGAAGTAGTAGTAGAAATAGCTTCCTTGGCTAATGCATCCGCAAGATAATTCTGTTCCCTGGCCACATGGTGAATAAGAACAGTTCTTCCCTCCTCCTCCATCATCCTTCTAATATCTGAACATCTCAGACTGACTACCGTTGCATCCCATTGAGCATGTAAAAGATCCACCAAATCTTTAGCATCCGACTCAATAATTATATGCTCAAAGCCATGATCCGATGCTAATTTCAAGCCTTCATACACAGCACATTCTTCAGCATCATAGGAATCACAACTTCCTAATTGCTTGGTAAAGCCCAGCAGCCATGCTCCCAAATGATTTCTGATCACTCCCCCACATCCCGCTTTATTCAACGTGCGAGACATAGAACCATCCACATTAACCTTTACCCAACCATTGTCAGGAGGATTCCATTTAAGTCTCTGGGAAATATGCATATCAGGAGAAAGTTGCAGAATGTCTGAGCTATGGGTATAAAGATTCCAAGATCTCAAGATAACAGAAACAGGATCTATGGGCTTAAAAAACAGGATCTTGATTTGTTTTGGTGAGTGACAGAAAAGGTTTTATGGGTGGAATGGGGCCGAAAAGGCCCACGTGCCACACACAGTTGGGCCTGATGAAGCCCAAAACAAGAAATAATTGGGCCTCCAGATTGGGTCGGTCTGGGCTTCGAATATTCTTGGTTTTATGATTTTAAAAGAAAATTCAGTTTAACTGGAATTTTCAATTTTTAGACAAATTATCATTTCACATCAATTTTGTAGAAGGAGATTATTGTTGTGAGATTCAATGAATAATTTATGTGTTTATATATGTATATGACGTCCCACTTTGGTATCAAACATAACCTGCCATGTGAATCCTGCTAGTTACTGCATCCAAATCCTGGATCTCCCTCCGCTTGCGGATCTACTACAATTCCAGATTTGCAGTTATACTTCAGGCCTACGAGTGATGTGATGCTATGTTTGGCTCACTTAATTATATATATATATATATTATACAATTGCTATTTTACAAACACATTTAAAACCATTTTTGCGTAGGAGATAAACACTACGAATTTATTTCGTTGGGACAATTGATGAGAGATTCCCAGTATTTCAATCACATAACGAGATCATATGCGGGTTGTGGGTCAATCGGGTGCATAACGAGTATTTAACGGGAACCACAGTCGTATGAGCCAAGGCCCTTCAGTCAAGTGCTGTTAGCGCCAGACACAGAGATAAACAACGGAGAGAGGGAGGAAGAGAGCGACAAGGGTTTGGATCCACTAGAAGCAGTGCAAACATAGAGAGAATGGGGGAGGGTATAGAGAGTGGTGGAGTTTCTTTGCCTTCGGGTCCTGACGCCAAGAAGAGGAGGGTCACCTATTTCTATGAACCCTCCATCGGCGATTACTACTATGGCCAAGGCCATTCCATGAAACCCCATCGGATTCGCATGGCCCATAATCTCATCGTCCATTACTACCTCCATCGCCGCATGGAAATCAATCGTCCTTTCCCTGCCGCCCCCGAAGACATCGGCCGCTTTCACACCGATGAATACGTCGACTTTCTCTCCGCCGTTACGCCGGAGACCCTCGGTGAGAACACATTCTCTCGTCAGCTCAAGCGCTTCAATGTTGGGGAGGACTGTCCCGTCTTTGACGGCTTGTTCAGTTTTTGTCAGGCCTCTGCTGGTGGTTCCATTGGCGCCGCCGTCAAGTTGAACCGTAGCGATGCCGATATTGCCATCAATTGGGCTGGTGGTCTGCACCATGCCAAGAAGTCCGAGGCTTCTGGGTTTTGTTATGTCAACGATATTGTCCTCGGCATCCTTGAGCTGCTCAAGGTTCACAGGGTAATTTCTATTTCTATTCTTGCTCTTAACTCCCCTTTCCCACTTTTGTTTTTTTGCCTTTCTTCGTCCGTGATTTTTATGTTGATGTTTGATCATTTTTTGTTTTGGGACACTTGTTGCTTATGCTTCCATAGCTTGTGTGCATAACCCTAGGCTCAGTTTGCTGCCTGTTTATGGGTTTTTTCATCGATCAATCCTGAGTTGCTGTTCCAGCATATGTAAAATTTTCCCATTGCACTGCATGCGTGTGAATTTAAGACCAGTTTGGTGATGCATGGTGCAGGGATAATTTAATTTACAAGTGCATTGGAACATATTTATATGCTGTTTTTATGTATCAAAATTATGAGCGTTTGTAAAATTATTAAATCTAGATACCCATATGCTGGGTGCAACCAAGATATCAGCACGATGAGATGTCATTGGATATGGACTGACTCAAGAAAGTATCGTTAAGCGGAGACTAAGAGTAATGGTGTTTACATTCATGTCTCCGTTCTGTAGGGCTAATACTTTTTTTGTTTGGTGGCAATCACAATACCTCCATTCGTTGTGCTTATTTGTGTAGTTTCTTGGCCTGTTTGAATGCAATGTTTTACGGGAAATACTTGAATTCTGAAACTGGCAACCGAATAGCCATTTAGATTTTGTCACAACGATGATTCTATTCCATTCTTATTTCACATTTGAAACATAAGAGCAAATGCAAATTTATGCTACATTTTCATTCCCCCCATTTTCCCGTTGATATATTGTTCTTACTGTCCATTCTATGTTTCTGGGCAGCGTGTATTATATGTTGACATTGATGTTCACCATGGAGATGGCGTTGAGGAGGCTTTCTATACAACTGATAGAGTGATGACAGTTTCTTTTCACAAGTTTGGGGATTTTTTCCCAGGCACTGGACACATTAGAGATGTAGGGGCAGGCCCGGGGAAGAATTATGCTTTAAATGTCCCATTGAATGATGGGATGGATGATGAGAATTTCTGTGGGTTGTTTCGCCCCATCATTCAGAAAGTCATGGAGGTGTATCAACCTGATGCAGTTGTTCTTCA
>JANTPZ010007607.1:0-18186 GCA_025593235.1 Vachellia pachyceras | reverse complement strand
CACACACACACACACACACACACACACACACTCTCTCTCTCTCTCTCTCTACTCACACTTTGTTTTTTTAACTACTCCTTTCTGCCCTTCATCATTACACCCTTATATTGTTCCTCTATTTTCAATATCATATCAGAATTTCAAAGTGTTTTCCGTTGGACCAACAGTCCCCTATTTTCTGCCTTTTTGCTGCTCCCATATGCCCCTTTCTGCATGTTCTGGCGGTAGAAGAGGCTTGAATCTTATCAGAATCTGAGGCCAAACTGTGGATTTTTCTAAAAATAAAAAATGGAAAGGCAAACAATAAAGGCCTCAATTTAAGTTACAAGTGTGATGAAACACATAACATCCCACTTACATTAGAGTTTACATATCATTATTGGCAAACTTTGGATTTAATACAAAATTTTAGCCATCACTCTTTTTTAATCTTTGGAAATGGATTATTTTGTCACTCATCAGCGCAAAAGTGACTAAAAGGAGCCCACATTTATAGCCATAAGGAATGCGGCTATGTTCAAGAATGCATTTGCATACTGCATAAACTTTTTGCATATACTGTTAATAGATGTGCTTTAGGCGTTAGATATTGCTTTCTCCGATCTCCTTTTCATTGTTTTACATTTTTGAATAACTTAATTGGATATGGATATCATTTAAGAAGAAAAATGAGTTCACTTTTATGTTGCATTGGTTTGATGATATATACCTTTATTTCTCCTATCTGCAGATATGCGTATGGTAGTGTTTCACCCAAAATAGACGTATACGCTTTCGGAGTTGTTCTTTTTGAACTTATATCTGCTAAAAAGGCAGTGTTGTTGGTTGATGAAGCTGGTTCTGCGACAACAAAAGGCCTTGTCTCATTGGTAATTGTTGATTTTACCTATAAAAAATGTTTTATTTACCATGATTTTTTAAATATATATATCGACCTAGTCATCATTTTACTTAAGGGTTAAATATTTTCCTTGGTTGATGAAGTTTGAAGAAGCTCTTGAGAAGCCTAATCCTAAAGAACATCTTCAAAACCTTGTTGATCCTAGGCTTGGAGACCAATACACAATCGACTCAGTTTACAAGGTGAGCAAATAACTCTTGAACTGCTTAAACATTGAGTTCGGAAAAATACTGAAGAATCTGATAAAAAATTGTATTCCATACATACTTATTGAATCATACACCCACATATATATAAGCACAAATGAAACAACCTAACCGAAGATATAGCCTACATCTAAGCTAACAGATAGATCCCTATAATCTCTCACATAAAATCAAAGATCCTATAATCTCTCTCATAAGATCAAAGATTACAGGATTAGCAACTACCAACAAATACTTGTATGTTTGTTGTCATGTGCTAGGCACTAAAGAATGTGTACCTACCATCGTTTATAACAAAAACTTTATACTGACTGGTTCTTAATATAAGAGCTAGATAAATAATTTACGGATTTTAAAGAAATTAATTTAGTTATTTATAACAAATGTATGTTAGTTTCCCTTAAAATACACTCTTTAAACATGTGCATTAGAATTAAGAACTAACCCTTCACTTCACATGTGCAATAACTAAGGATGCTGTAGGAAAAATTAAAAATTTAGAAAGGATGCTGTAGGAAAAATTATAAATTTAAAAAATGAAATATATTGAAGTCTTATATTTAAGATTAAAATAAATCCCATGCCTGGTAGGTAGTGAAACTGGACTGATCATTAACTAGCTGAAGTAGTTGTTAAAGGATCAGTTGTCTATTTTTAATTGAATTGGATCAACCAATCATAATTAAAATAAATAAATACATGCATGTATAATCCTAAAAAGGAACATTTAAAGAAAAGACATTAATTTGCAAATAAATATCTACAGATTGCCATTTTAAAAAGATCAAAATATCATTTTAGACTTAGTAAAGGAGGGGAAAAGATATTAAATTAAACCCAATCGCTTCCATGCAAAACACTTGATCAGATTGGATGAAGGGGCCAGTTCACCAATTCAATGGTTTGATTAGTTAACATGGGTGTTTTTTAAATTTAATATTCGTTCATATTTTAATACAAGATCCACTTTGTAGTTCAATTTTTTCATTAAAATTGATGTTATAATAAAGATAGAATAGGTATCATGTTTGCTATTACTCTTCACACCTCTCACTTTCATCTTTGATGAATCTAACAACTTGCAACATGTATTTGTTGTGGGAGTTGCAGATGGCACAAGTAGCCAAAATGTGCACAGAGGGAGACCCAGAGAGACGTCCAAGCATGCGATCCATTGCAGTGTCTCTAATGACACTCTCTTCTACTTCTGTGGAATGGGATATCGCTTCCTTGCATCAAAATCCCGCACTAACAAATATATAATTTGCGTGTTTGGCAATAATTTTTTGGGTTCAAAATAAATTTTGGACTCAAAATTTCATTGGCTTACAGATTCTAGCATTTGGTAACTTCTTCTTTCAAAATACATTATGATAGCAAAAACTTCTTTTTTTACAGAATAAGTACACTCTGAATCTAACGTTCATCCAAATATAAATACATTCTCTCAACGATTTTTCAAACAGGGACGATGTCAGGAAGGTAGAGTTATTAGATGTATAAAATATATGGAAAATGAGCTATAGGTCTCAAGTAAGGGATTTTACCATCAAATGGTCTCAAAAATTCAAAAAACTATTAAAAGGTCCCAAGAGAAGCTGCTAAGGTTGTCATTAACAACCTCAGCAGCCTTCGTTAACAACCTCAACAGCTTCTCTTGGGATCTTTTAATAGTTTTTTGAATCTTTGGGACTATTTGATGGTTAAGTCCCTTACTTGGGACCTGAAACTCATTTTTCCAATATATATATGCCAATACAACAATAAAATCTCATATGGATTACATAGATTACACGATGTCATTAATAACCCCTAATTTTAATTCCAAGATAGTTAACAATATATTCTATGGCATGACATTGGATTTGGATTTCCCCCTACTGCAATATACACTAAACCTAAAATTTACTTATATTGAACGATGGTATATATCAAAATTATTTTAAAGACAAATATTTTTATCCTGAAATCCTATACTAGACTTTTCAACACATTAAACTTCTTTAAGCTTGAAATTTTAAAATTAATATACTCATGATAAATATTTTAATTTGAAAGCATTGTTCAATGCAGGAAAATTCCATTGGGACACTTACCATTTTATTTTTCTCGACATATAATTTAAATTTATAGTAAATCCTATTAATATACTATTCTAGCATGTAATATAAGATTCAATTAATTGTTTTGAAATTAATGAAGTTGTAAGAACTACTTTAGATTATATATTTTTTAAATATTTATATGTATTATTAAATTATATATCATTTTATAAATTAGATAAATTAATTTAGAAAAAATGATAAATAATTTTTAATCTGAAAAAAAAAATTACCTAGAGGTGATATTTTTTTATACATGAGGTGGTGTCATGCAAATTAGTTTTCCTTGAGCCTACTTGAAAAGGGCTTAGTTTTTGCTCCAGACACAATTTATTGTTAATGAAAAAAAATTGTGGCTTTGGAAAACAAGCGTTGAGCTGTTTTTTTTTAATTGTCTTGCTTGGACCAGTATACTAAATATTCGTTTGAAAAATCATCGAGAGAATACATTTTGACACAATACATTTGTTCATAATATATTTTGGCAGAATATATTTATGTTTAAATAAATATTAGATTTAGAGTGCATTTATTCTGTCAAAAAGTAACTTTTTTTGTTTAGAATGTATTACATTTATTCATAATGTATTTTGGCAGAATACATTTATGTTTAAATAAATATTAGATTTAGAGTGCATTTATTCTGTCAAAAAGTAACTTTTTTTGTTTAAAATGTATTTTTTTAAAAAATGATTTACCAAACGTTAAAATCTGTAACTTAATATATTTTTAAATCCAAAATACATTTTTAACCATAAAAAAATTGTTGATAAACACGGGCCAAATGAGCTTTAGGAGCTTGTGGTGATTGAAAAGAATAGAAACCAAACAAAAAGAATTACCATAAATAATAATTTAAAGGTAAAGTCTGTAAACATGCATATGAACTTTTACTCAAAATGGGCGATTGGTATCATATATATATATATATATATATATTTGTTTTTAAAACTGCAAAAATTACTCTGCCGTGGAGCTCAAGATGGTGTACAGGCCAGCATAATACAAATAAGAGATCAACAAAAGTGGAATAAAAAACCAGTTGAGCAAGATCATCCATATCAATAAATTCACCCTGGTATTTTTCAAATAGAAGGTTAAGAGTTTGATTCATCTACTGCCTCTTTAAATAAAAAAATATGAGTGTGTTTGAAAACACTTTTCAATCCCTATAAATACGTTGTAGGGTCAAAAGTCTTTACAAGTTATTCATATTTTTGATCTGTTTGAGAAATTTGATGGAAATAAATTTTTTGTAAGAATAAGTTGTCTATACTAACAATTTGAAATCATCAACTTTTTTAAATAAATCATTTCTTCTATCTATCGATTTTTTAAACATAAATAATTTTTACCGTTTAACTTATTTTCAATTTTACTTTCAATTTTACTGCTGGATTCAGTCCTTATGCAAATAAATTAGTGATCGCAACTGGTTTTCAGACCGACAGTAAGTCTTGATCAAATAGAAAGAGAGAAAACACCGAACTTCCATTATGAAGAAAGAACCATGGAACCGAATGTTAATCATCAAACGCAAAACCAGAGATTATATCAACGCCACATTCAAAGAAGCAAACCGCTACCCTGCTGTTGAAGAGGGTAAGAAAACCATCGACAAATGAAGAAATTGAGCGGAGAAAAAAAAATCAATGGCAAAAACAGATGAAGGGGGGGCAACAGTATCAGATCAAGAATTAAAGATGCTCAATTGTCGTTGTTCCGTTTCGTTCCTCACCATGAACAGAAGAGCGCCATTGTTCCTATTGTGTGCAAAGATGCAATTTCCAAAAAAGCAGAGAACCATAAATCATTGCCGCCGCCGCCGACATGGGCTACTGTCTTCACTCTTTGCCATTGTCGAAGACTTCAAGATGTCGAGGATGAGAAGGCAGAGCTGGAGAAGTCGAAGATCTGGAAACGACGACAAGGAATCTATCGATGGCTTCTCAAACGGCTTTACCACGTCAGGGCGCATCACCTGGGGCAGAGCCTGGAATAGCTATTGCACTCTCAATTTGTCGGCCCTAAATTTTCGTTGAAGGTTATGGTTATTATAAAATTTGGGATTCTGATATATATATATATATAGAGGAGAATTCAAAGTAAAATTTAAATTTTAGAAAATAGTTTTTAACAATTTTAAAATAAAATTTAAATTTAAAAAATGTGACAATGAAAAATAGTTTTTACATAGTCAAAAAGTATATGGGAAAAAGGAAAAATAAAGAAAGAAAAGAAAGAAAAAGAAAATTTATTTTCAGCTAGAATATGATTTGATAAGAAAATAGTTTTTTTAAAACCTATGTTCCAAATCTAAGTTTTATTATAAACCTAAATTTTAAAAAAATGTAAGTACTTGAACAAAATCTAAATTTTCAAACACAAGCCCAACATAGCCTTAAGAAATAAAGGGAAAGATAAGAGAGACAAGAGAGCATTTGAAAAAAAAATAAGGAGAATGTATATTCATTTTCTTCAAACTTTGAATCATGTCTACTATTTATAAACAATAAACCGTTCAATTCCATTTTAACAAAGAATAAGTACACATTATTGTAGGATATATAACATAAGGGTCATTATGTGTATTAACCATATAAAACTTGCAATAAACCATTCATGTTGTATCTTATAGCTTTAAGTGTAGAATTCCAAGATATAAAGATTGGGTTGACAAGTTCAACCCTATTTTCAATTCATCAGTTAACCAGACTCAACTGACGACCGTTTCGTCAATTTTTGATATGAACTGACTGATCTGATTTTTTTTTACTATAGAAAAATATCAATTTTATTAAACGGGCCTTGTCAATTTTAGGGTCAAGCTTCAAAATAACCCTTCAATTTTAACTATCGGACAGCCGATTTGTCTAATCCCATTCCTTGCTTAACATTGTGGAGGAAAGAAAACTTCACGTATCTGGGAATCTCATTATTCTAACATTAAATTAAAATAAACATTATCTTTAAATTAAGATTTTATTTTACAGATTTTAAAATATTTTTTATTTTTTTCAGCTATCCTTTGACTGAACGAGATTCTAAAATATGCGCATTATGTCCTTGGTGGTGAATACGAGTTAGAGCAGAGAAAAAAAAAATCAACTATTTATTTAAGAACACCGTTTCAATACATATAAGTTAAGATAAAATCATATTGAAATCTGTAAAATCTATTTTGAAATTCATAAAACTATTTTAAAATCCGTAAAATCATCTATAAATCCATAAAATATCTCAAAATCTGTAAATTTCTTTTTTTCAACAAAATTCTAAAAACACCCTAAATCTAAAATATCGAGCTCTGTAAGGCCCGAGGGTAGCCGTCATATATTTTTGTGTTATTAAAAAAATGAAAACACATCACATTCAAGTCAAAATGCTAAGGCGCAGCACGGCATCAGAGTTGCAGGCACGCACTGACACTCACAACACTCCCTCACCCTCAGACCTCAGTCCCTCGCTCGTCGCTCCACGCCTCCAGTGTGTCTTCTCAATTCTCATCCCCTCAGGCGTGAAATGGGAGTCTTTTTGGAATGCGGGCCTCGGGACGGGTCAGCCGGATTCCTGGCCGTTGCCAGCTTGGTGGGATATTTGTCGAGCGCAAGAAAGCTACAGCCTACAGATAAAAATGGCGGGCTTTCTCATTTAGAAACATCGGGTTCTGTGCCATTTCTGCTCTTCGCTCACCAAGTCCTGTTTCGGGGTCACGCGGGTTCCACTCTCTCTCGATACCTGTGCCATCGTTCTTTCCTCCGCCATGGATAACAAAGTCCACCGCAAGGCTCCGCCTGACCGAAATATTACGTTACTCCGTCCACTCTTAAGCACTGCTCTTAAGAAGAAGAACAAAGAACGAAACGTTACTCCTTCCACTCTTAAGCACTGCTCTGTTTCTCAGGCGAACATGGCAAAGGGCAAGCAAGAATCTCCTTCAAACTTGGCTCTTCATAATAATGATTCTATTTCCGAACAGGTTGATTCATCACCTACGCTTCATGATATTGCTTGCTGTGATGAGATTATGAAGAAGAACCACTCTAGTTACCTATCTTATCGTGACTCCTTGCTTGGACCTGCACACAATAGGGTTTCAAATACTGATGCAGAAACTACGGATGAAGATGATCTGTTATACGATGTACTTAATAGATCTTGGGAGCTGCCTCAACCTTCAGAACAGGTTCAAATACTCATGAATCTCTACCCTGTCGTTAACATGGAACAAGATGAGTACAATGAACGTTGCAAACTTTGGAACTCATCACTCATCATAACGATTCTGGGATTGAGATTAAACGTTCATCAGTTGAAGGAGCGCTTAAAACGCATATGGGGCATTCCAGATTTTGAGATTATAGATCAAGGTAACAACTTTTTCTCCATTCGATTCACTGAGACAGAAAATTGGGCTGTTCATTACAAGAAAGTTCTATTTGAAGGTCCTTGGGTGGTTTCACGGCACTATGTCTTGGTACAAATGTGGACACCTTACTTTGATCCATACCAGAATCCTCTGAGCCGTGTTGTTACTTGGGCTAGATTTCATGCCATTCCACTCTATTGTTATAACAAGTCTGTTCTCTCAAGGTTGGGGGAAATGATTGGGAAAACGTTAAAAATAGATAAAAATACCTTATCTGGTCCCTACATGACTATAGTACTGAGGGGAAAATTTGCTAGAATTTGTATTGAGCTAGACTTGCAGAAAAAACTAGTTCCTCGAGTCATCGTTGCAAATGGGATCTTCGATGTTGAGTATGAAGGGTTGGGATTAATTTGCTCTGCTTGTGGTAGATATGGTCATCCCCAAGGAAACTGCCCCTAGTGCTACAAGAATGAAGAAGGCTCAAGTTTTGATGGTGATTAAGTTTCCCTTTTATGTTATATAAATGAGCACGTTGTTCAAACCATGTGACTTTGTGGAGGTGATTGATTAATTTCAGGTACTATTGAAAGTACAACTAACCATTATGAGTTAGTGTTTTGTTTGGGAATTTATTGAAGTGTTCTGAACATTAAAAGTTGTAAGCGTTTTGGTTTTGAATTTGGATTCAAGATTAGATGGTATACATCCTCTAGGCATGAGATTTGATATTGATCCGATAAACACAATGAACGGATGGATTATATAGTTTTTTTGTTGTTGTTAGTTTGTTGGATGTTTAATTACTTGTGGTTGATATTTATTTAATTTATTTATATTATAAGAGACTGGCACGGTTCTGGTCGGTACTGCATTCTGTTTTGGACACTTGAACTAAGTTTTTTTTTAAAAAAATTTGATTGTATACTCTGTAATTTTCAGGTTTTGTCTAAGGAATGTTTCATTCTTGTGCTCAGATGGTATACATTATCATATAGCAACTCGGTGATTATAGTTATGGTTCTTGTTTATCCTAAGAGCGTTCAGAAAATTATGAGTACGTTGGAATTCTGTAACTTTTATTGGATTTCCAATTCTACAACTCCTATTGTAGTAATGTTGCATTTTTTATTAAAGTTGAAAATTAGCTTGTGCATTACATGGCGGAGCAGAATCTAGGTTTAAACACGCAGATACACACAACACACTATCTTTGCTTCTTAATATAAGATTTAGTTTGTAATGAAGATACTCTAAGATCATATTCAAACACTTTTCTAACACCGTCTCTCTATTGCTTTCAGTTTGCTTTTGAAGAATTGCAGATGATTACTGTGGAATTGTTTAGCCTTGATGATGTTCATCTTATGCATGAGATAAGAACTCTCCTACAAGTTTATGCAATTTTAGCTTTTAGGTTTTGCTTTCTGCTTAGAAGCCTACCTTGGGGCTGTGGTTTTGGTTTTATCTTTGATGATGTTCCTCCACATGAATGAAGAGACAGGCTTCATTAGTTTAGAGTTTGGATTGATCTGCAAATGCTTATAAGCAGGATTATTGATGTTTATTACTGTAATTCACATGATGATTATATATATCCTTCACTGATGATAAGTAATACTGTTAGCTTTTTTGTGAGTAATGGAATTTATCGTTAAGTTTACAACTTATTTCTGAAAAATACTTGGATTAAGTTCTTTATATTATAAATATCAAGTTCTTCAATCACGTGATTATATATGTTATATTTTTGAAATGTTATTTAATTGTAAATTCATGAGTAAAAATACTTTCTTCAATTTTTAATAGGACGGCATGTTGACTTTTATTAGGGAGATTAAATAATCTAAATAAATTACTTTATCATATATACTCTGAAATGTTTGTGTACATCATTATATTATATATCATCTTATAAGTTAAACAAATCAATTTGGAGGAAAATTATAAATACATCAATTAAGTTAAATAGCTTTTATATTAAGAATTAAAAGTAGTAGTTAAGACTAAATCATGTGTGAACGTTAAAATATATGTATTCAAGGCAATATAGGTATTTCTCTTAAAAGATATTTGAATATTGGTTATTCATGTTGAGAGGGATTAGCTTATTTTGTTAAATTATATTACCTTAATTTTAATCATGTGTATGCTTAGTAAGTGGAGATAAGTTGGAATGAGTTAATAGACTTTAAGAATGTCATGTGTATGTTACAGCTACCTATTAAAATTCATCAAAAACTTCCACAAGCATCATGTTAGAAGGAAGGAAACAAGGATGGGTCCGGTGGCTGATGAGGGCTCCAATTCAGGTGGCGCAAATTATTTTTTGGGCAAATTATTTTTTAAGAGGATAAATATGATTTATTTTTAATATCTTTTGATAATTTGAGTAAAAATTCAGTGTGTTTAAAATTAACAAATAAGGGTAACATTTTTTAGGTATGATAATTTATTAAATATGAACACATTTTCTACTAGAAATAATGGCAAGTTGACCATAATTAATATTTGAATGATCATTTCATGAAACTTTTATGCGGAGTGTTCTACTATATTACATAAAATTGCAACGATCCATTTGAGTCAAATTTCATTTATTAAATATGAGTATCTCTTTTATAGTCCTATTTGTCAACACTTATGGGAACCTCATAAGTCTGTTCAACTGTGTTTTTTTGTTTAACACTTATGAAAAATTCTATAAGCTTTTAATTATAATTTCTCTGTACACAAGTGAGGTAATTATAGTTAGTTATTTGTAATACATCAACCAAACTATTTTCTCTGTTATACAATGTGTATAATTTTCTTAAAAATCCATAATTAATGATGCTTGATCTCAAATGAAAATTAGTGTGTTTAAAAAGTTCGTTGAGAGAAATGAGTTTACAGATTTTGAGGTATTTTACGCATTTCAAGATGGTTTTATGGATTTCGAAATGGTTTTAATAAATTTCGAGATGATTTTTACAGATTTCGAAATGGTTTTATTTCGGTTTACATACACCGTTTGAGAAATGGTATTTGAAGCACTTAATCATCCTTATATATCGCTTTCATTTTCTTCAAACGCATTTCTTTCCCTTTTTTTCTTGATTTTCGCAATACACATTTATTTAAATCACTTTAATTTCTTTTGCGGTATTATTTAATTTAAATTGTAATAGATTTGACATTTTCAAAGCGATACTTATTTCACCTTTTCAAGGTAAGATACGTGACACTGACCCCTTTGACTTTTGACTTCGAACGGTCCAAATGAGCTGCATGGACATGGGCGATGAACTTATTTTGTTCGTTTCATGTCTATTTCTGAAACCAGATAATCTTAAATTAAATTAGGACATGATGTCTTTATTAATTATTTAATTTAATATAACCAAAGTACCAATATTACATAGCCAACTAATTCACTTTTGAAAATTCAATACTTTATTTATATTCTTATCAATGGGCTTGTTTGTAACAACGTTTCTAAAAATCAAACGTACATTCAACAGTGTTTTTCCGCAACACAAGATCATCTCCTCCATATATTTACCTCGACTTGCGTAAAAGTATTTCTATATCACATTCGGACCCAATATTATCGATATAAGGTAAGAAACTTTGGAGCAAGTGTATTACTTATTCAGATCCTATTCATGAACAACATTATCTTACGTATGATTAAATATTTATATAAGCAAAATTTAAACTTTATCTAAAATTTAATGCATTTTTTATTTCACTTTAAATTAATTATATGCCTCTTTCTTATATTTTTCTTTCTCATTTTTTATATTTATCATCTTCGTAAATAATTGTATTTATGAAAAATTACATTTTTAATTGTTCAACTAATGTCAACCCCGCTTTGGTTTTACATGAATGGTTGTTGTTTATTGAAAATGGAGTAAAAACATTTAAAGGATTGACAATTTGCTGGGCAGATTTTGCTTTACCATTTCTATACGGCATTCTGTAAATTTAATAAACAGCTTGGTTCTGCATTTGTTTCTAGTATATCTGCTCTGGGGTTTTCTCAATTTTCAACTCTCTCTCTCGCACTTAATGGAACCCAGATATGGATTTCTTGCTTTCTTCTTCATCTTCTTCTTCGCTTCGGTTTTTCCCAGTGCAGAGTCCAGTTGCAGCAAGGGTTGTGATTTAGCTCTAGGTTCGTACTACGTTTGGCCAGGTGCAAATCTCTCATTTATCGCACAGCTAGTGCGATCTCAGATTCTGAGAGACGTAAACGTAATCGTGAGCTACAACAGAGACCAAACAATAAGCAGAGATTATGTCCAATCTACTACAAGAGTCAACATCCCATTCCCCTGTGATTGTCTTGAAGATGGATCTCTGGGTCATATGTTTCAGTACGGGATTAACCAAGGGGATACCTACAGGACTATTGCTGAGACGTACTATTCCAATTTGACTACTGTTGAGTCCTTGAGGGAGTCCAATGGCGATACAATACCTGCAAGTGGAACACTTAATGTTCCTGTTAACTGTTCATGTGGTAACAGGGAAGTGTCAAACCTCTATGGATTGTTCATCACATGGCCACTTAGGCCTGAGGATACTTTGGAATCAATTGCCAGTAATGAGAACCTTGACGCTGGGTTGCTTCAGAGGTATAATCCGGGTGTGGATTTCAGCCGAGTGAGTGGATTGGTTTACATACCGGGCAAAGGTAGATTCTGCTTTTCCTTTTGATGGTTATAGGTTTGAAAGAAACTTATGGTTAAGTGCGGTTGTTATAAAATTCTTCAATAAACACATGATACGAGCAGAATCTTTTTCAAGTTCCCAAATATGTGATGCTAGGCTGTAACATGTATTCACTTGCAGTGTTTTTCATAGTTTCCTGCTATCAATTTCGAGGTATTGCGCATAGCCTCAAATTTGGTTCCCATATATGAAGCTTGCTTAAATGCTAACTTGGAGCCCGTATTTATCAAGTCCGGATTATGCAGTTACGCTTTCTGCCTGAAAATGATGCTAATGGAATGAACACCGATTATTTTTGTTAATATCAGGAAAGGGTGATTTAAACTGGTAAAGTTTTATGAAGCATTTAATAAAAAAATAGTAATTTTTATCTGTTTAATGGTTTATACAAGCAGCTTGTATGGTAACTTCTATATTTTTCAACATCACAATCTCATTTTTCCTTTAATTTTCCAGATCAAAATGGCATCTACGTTCCAATGGAATCTAGGTAAGTTTTGCTCTTTGCATGCTATCAGCACTTTCGTTGTGACATTTCCATTCTTCAATGGACAGTTATTAATGACTAATTTTGCTTTGACTCTGCAGTTCCAGAGCAGGTGGTTTGCTTTTTTCTCTTCTCAGAAAGCTGGTCATTTGATTGTTTTCTCTTCAGTTTGACATTCATGTTTGCCAATGGTCAGCTTGTACTGAAAAAACTGAAATTAATTCCACACAAGCAGGTCTGTCTGGTGGGGTTATTGCTGGAATATCTATTGGAGTAGTAGCTGGACTTCTGCTGCTTGCAGTTTTTATATATTTTGGATATTTCCAAAAGAAGAGAGAAGACATGAAGTTACTCACTCAAGATTTCATAGAGTTTTCTGTTCAAGAAGAGAAGGGTAAGACTTTATTTTCCTGTAATTACTTATAATTGTTCCAACAGCTTTCCTTTTTTTCTTCTGCCATTTTTTAAAGTTACTCTTTGAATATTTTCAAAGGCTCTTTGTTCATGTTGGAATTGAAAAGGGTTACTTATTTTTGATTCAATGACTCCCTCCCTCTTTCAATCCTTCTACCATTTCCCTTTGGATATGGCTAGAGAAATGGTGTTGTCAATTTTACTTGATTCAATAGTTCTTTCATAACTCACTTTACATGTAAAATCCAACTCAAAGATCTTATTTGACTGTTCAATTATAGATCACATGATCCTTATCTCTAGTGGACAATCCAAAGGGGAAAATTTACTGTATCAGGGTGGCACCATGTTCCTAGAAAATATGAAACAACAAATATTGAGGTCTTGGGAGAAATAAACTAACTTTTATAATCCCTTTAAACCGGCCCTTGTGTTTTCTTTGACACGACTTGAAAGCTGTTCCTGCTGCACTAGATTATCCTTTGCTGTGCTTTTCATCGCAATTTATTTTCTTTACATTGCACATTCTAAGAACTTAATTAGAGATAGTAATTCCATATATTGTCACTTTACGTTCCATTATTTATGAAGCCTCTGCTAATGTTGGATCTGGAATTTCAGGATATGGTGGTCCTACTGGCATCACAGTGGACAAATCAGTAGAGTTCTCATATGAAGAACTAGCTGCAGCCACAAATAACTTCAGTATGGCTAATAAAATTGGTCAAGGAGGCTTTGGTGCTGTCTATTATGCAGAGCTGAGAGGCGAGGTAGCAACCATATATTGTTCTGGTTTGTTAACGATTAATTGGTCAATGTTTGGGTCTGACTAAATTATTCATTTTGCCAATTTTAGATTAAAGATAAGAACTTATCTGCTCTGTCTGCGATATGCATGAGCAATTCAAACATAATATTCTTATTTTATGTGTCAATTGTGGAAGGATAGCTGGATTTGATAGGTTAGGAGGATTACAACAACTGCATTAACATGCCTGAAAAAACAAACTGGACAATCTTTTTTTCCTTTTGGACCTTTACCTTGATTCTGTTTTTCTGAGAACATTCCCTTGGTTTTACATGTAATTAAAGATATAATTACCTGAAATTAGGAAAAAAGAAGTTTTGTTGCTGAGGAGACTATTCATGCAGAATTGCATAATACTAGATAAAGCTCTTGTTATGGATCAACAATTGCTTGTGCTTTATAGCTATACCATGTTTTTACTTAAATTTGAATTCCATTATTCTCCTTAAATAGGCTCACTTGAATGATTTTTCCATGCAGAAAGCCGCAATCAAGAAGATGGATATGCAGGCAACAAGAGAATTTCTAGCTGAATTGAAAGTACTAACAAATGTTCATCACCTTAACCTGGTACTAAGTTACTCAAACTATATGAATTTACAGTGTTTTTAAATATCTAGTGATGTAGGAAGCAGGGGGAAATTGACAGAAAAAGTGCCTTGTGTCACTACCACTATTGCTCCTTGTATAAGCATTTGTTTGGCCTATTATTGGTTTGTTTTGTGCTTAATGTTCTACAGGAAACAAATCATAATTCGAATACCTAGAATTGTAGGTCAAATAGCCAAGAGTACATGCAAGTATAAGTATGTGTGTTAATGATATGTAGGTGCGCTTAATTGGATATTGCACCGAAAGCTCTCTTTTCCTGGTTTATGAATTCATTGATAATGGAAACTTAAGTCAACATCTGCGTGGCACAGTTTGGATCAAAACTTGATGCAAGTCTTCTTTTACTAACTGCATTTTGATTGCAATCATGTAATACTATTGTCATAATGTTGCCAGGAAGAGATCCGCTGATGTGGCCTGCCCGAGTTCAAATTGCTTTGGATTCTGCCAGAGGTCTTGAATATATTCATGAGCATACAGTTCCTATGTATATCCACCGTGACATAAAGTCGGCAAATATATTGATAGATAAGAGCTTCCATGGGAAGGTTGACCTGATCAGGATGCTTGTCTTCTTATATTGATTTTTTGGGGCTATTATAAATGTTCCTAAAATATTCATATTTGCAGGTTGCAGATTTTGGATTAACTAAACTGACTGAAGTGGGAAACTCATCACTTCCCACCGGTCATCTTGTTGGAACATTTGGATATATGCCACCAGAGTATGTATAACCTGTCCTTTTTAGATCTAAAACCTTTATCTTTAGCTTTCTTTCTTTGTTGTTGTTGTTTTTTTTTTGTTTGAGGGCTTGTTTAGGAGGATAGTTTGTGTTGGAAAAACCCAAACCCTTGTTTGGAAGGGTTAAAATGTCAGAATAGTGTGGGTACGGACAAGTTTCTAAATGCCTTCTCATGTCAATATGTCATACCCCAATTCTGATTTCTGATTGCCATTCAACCCTTTATCATTCAAATATTCTTCATTTTCCTTTTTTTATACAATTATTGTTGAAAACTCATACTTTGGACCCGCTCTAATCCTAACTTCCAAAAAGGAGGAGGGTTATTGATTGATGTGGAACCATGAGAGAGGAGAGAAATTGAGAGAGAAAAGGAACAGAGAGAGATGAAACTCATACTATTGGTTCTTTCCAATCTGAATGAAAAATCTACAGCCAATGGCGTATAAAGTAAGCAATATGGTTAAATCAAGAAATGAACAACAATAGAATTTTTGAGATTAAGAGGTGTCATTGGTTATTTATCATTTTGACAATTATATGTATAAGAAATAGAGTAAGAGACTTTCCCTTTTTCGTCCCACTCCACACCATCTCACCCAACCCTATTGATGAGAACTGCACGCTAAAATTCCTTAACTTGGCTCGAGCAAACTATTTTATGAAAGAGGATGCACCTATTCCAGTTTCACTGCTAGTTTGCTTGCTTATTGAATTATTTATAATTCTTTTTAAGAATGAATAAAAAATAGTGTATATTCACGTTGTTCAGGAACGCCTTATTTTAGGATTCATTAGAGGTAAAATTTCACTGTTATGTTGTTATGTTTATCTCAAGAGTATTACGTTTTTATCCACAGATATGCTCAGTATGGTGATGTCTCGCCTAAGGTAGATGTCTACGCATTTGGGGTGGTTCTTTTTGAACTTATTTCTGCCAAGGAAGCGATTGTCAAGACAACTCAATCCGATGCTGACTCGAAGGGTCTTGTAACAATGGTCATTCTTGAATCTCGATCTCAGATATTTGCACTGTTGTTATCATTATAACATCATTATTAGTTTCATATCAACTGGCATTATGTTTCTACAGTAATATAAAACTTATGGTTGCTTACATTGTCAGTAGTCATTATTATTTATGTTCAAATGATGCAGTTTCATGGAGTTCTTAATCAGCCTGATCCTACCGAAGATCTTCGCAAATTGGTTGACTCAAGGCTTGGGGATGACTACCCGATTGACTCAGTCTTGAAAGTATGTGCATTGTGGATTAGAATTCTCTTCAAGTTTTATTGAAACTCACGTGATAAATTTTGGAGGGATAAACACGATCGAGATCCGCAAATTGATATAAGAGAATAGCTTATTGATGGGGATTGCTTATTTCTGAAACCCCTTTTGCAAATCATTTCTGTCTATCTCTTCCTAAAATTTACCATTTGTCTCAGAACTTTGAAAGAATCCAATCCATGCATTAAAGAAGCTGTTCGGAACAGCTTAAAATACTGCTTTTGGGTCAACTCCCATATATTTACTTTTGCAGAATCACTTAAAATAAGCTAATTCAGACACACACATCAGACTGTGACAATGTTTGTGTTTCTAATTTTAACTATTCAATTTATGGCTCTTTTTTTTTTTCTTGCAGATGGCTCAACTTGCAAGAGCATGCACACAAGAGAATCCCCAACTGCGTCCAACTATGAGATCTATTGTAGTTGCTCTCATGACACTTCATTCTTCCTCTGCTGGTGATTGGGATGTTGGTGCCTCCAACAACAATCCCAATCTCATGAATCTGATGTCGGGAAGATAAAAATGGTGGTTGCAAATATTTTAATCTGTCTTCAATGGTTTGGCGGGAGATTATGCAGCAATTCTGAGAAATCATTGAAGCACAAGATATCTATCTGTAAATGTAGTTCTGGTACTGATCATGTGGGTTTCATCTTGCTTGGTGCACAATTAGACAAATGATTATGCTCAGATTTGGATCATCTCAATTGCTAAATTATTCAAGAGAGCAGAAAGATGGAAAATAGGTGGGACCCACACTAGGAAGTGCACATGCCGCTATCTTTATTTCTATCCTCTTGGACAATTTAAGCAATTGAGGGCAGATCTAAGTCCAATCAAGTTCTTCATAACTATTATTAAGACTCGTTTAGTCAAAGACTAAACCCTTAATCCTTTCAGAAGCCATTCCCTTTCTTCTTGTACGAAAAATCTAGTGGGGCTCAGTGGAGCTGTTTGTGATAGGCATTTTGATCTGGATTTGTTTTGAATTTGTATCCTGTTAATTATTCATGTATAGCTAGTTTCCTTTCCCTAAGATCAGTGTGGTTTTGATATCAAATAAGTCTATGTATAATCTGTTTTATTACTATTAATGGTGTATATTTGCTACTTGTAATAAAATGGGTTTATGTTTGCTTCCTTAATTTTGTGCTTTATACTATATTCCTATACGTAAGCCACTTGTACGTCATTACCCATACCAAGGAATCCATTAAATTGATAAAATTTTCCACATTTGACCTTATTAAATTGTCTTTATGTATAAAGTATATTTTTAGTCCTTTATATTTGCGTCAGGTTTCATTTTAGTCCTTTAAATTTAAAAAGTACACTTTCCGTCCCTCAAACTTAACGCCGTTAGTTTTTCTTAACGGAAATTGCTGACAATCAAACTTAACGCTGTTTTTAAATCTTTTTTATTTTACATAATTTAAAATATTAAATTTATTATATTATTAAATTAAAATTAAAATTTGAGCATGTTTTGTCAACGTTTTATCGTACAGTCATCAATTAAATTT
>JANTPZ010007606.1:0-46570 GCA_025593235.1 Vachellia pachyceras | reverse complement strand
TTCGATACATTAAATATTTTTGAAATCTATTAAATAGCTAAGCAAAATAATTAGAAAGTGGACTTTTATTTTGATTATTTTTAAAAGCATCATATAATTTTTTAAAATTTCCATTTAATATATAATTTCTTAAACTTTTCTTAGTTGCTTACATTTTTTGAGTTTTGAGTTTGGAAATAATTCATTGCTAAGTTTTTTTAGCTACAGAGGATTTCAATAGAGAGATTTCATGTTTATTGCATGTGATGATCGATATAAAAACTAAATAACTAAATTAAATATTAAGAAAATTTAATAAATTAGTTAACTTTGAAAACAAATGTGATATAATCTTCATAAATACTACAATATAACATACTTCATTTAATTTTTAATTTACGGTCTATTTTAAGAATCATAGACGGTACTTATGATTAAATCCAACCTATAACACACACACATATATACATATATAATATAAATACAATCTATAAACCTATAACATATATAGGATAAATAAATTGAAATTAAATTATCATATTACTATGCATGTGCATGTATTATACCAAAATCAAACGAATCATATATCAATAGATTGGCGACTTTTTTTTTTTGGATAGAATTATATGACACTACTATGCATCATTGAACTAGATATGAGAATTATCAACCTAAGAAAAAATGGTTAAGATACAACAGATGATTCACCCAGATGTGAGGAAAATCCAAAAATACAACCCAGGTCAAGATATGAGTTACATCTTGTAGCTTGAAATTTTCCAAAACCAGATCAAAAAGGATCTCAATTTCTCGCATGAACAACAGGCTTGCAAACCAGAAATGTTTCTGAACTGTGAAACTATAAATCAACAGGCTTGCAAACAAAAATGGTTAAGATACAACAGGCTTGCAAACCAAAATAAATCGTGCCACAAATCTCAGCCCAAACGTTCAGCACAAATCTCACACACAACCTGCAAACAATCAAAAGCTCCGAGGCTCACCTTCCTGGTTGGCGCAGATCAGAGGCAAAGTTGGCGATGAAGGAGGATTTGGGACTGCAAAGTTTCACCCTGATGACTAATCGACGATGAACCAACTTGTTGAGGCAGATCAGAGACCAATCGAAGCTAAAGGCCGACGATGAACTTGGTGCTGCAATCAGGATCACGAGAGAGCGATCGGTGACGGAATCTGCGCTTTGCCGACAGAGAGACTCCGGCAGCGGTGAGGATAAGCAAACGTGAACTGAGGAGAGGACAGGGAGAGTTCCATCGGACAACAACGAAACATCAATAAGCTAACAATGGCCAAGGAGTAAGACACGCACCTGCAAATGAGGGGAAGAGGAGCAAGCCGCGAGCGTCGGGTACAAGTCTGAGCTGCAGATCTGAGGTGCATAAAAGGAGGAAGCCGCGAGAGTCGCCTCCGATGCTTCAAGACTGTGTGATGGAGGCGCGACGGCGTCGGCAACAACGAGAGGAAGGAAAGCAAAGCTGAAACTGGTTCTGCCAAGAGCGAGCCAGTGCGAAGAGAGAATGGCACGAGGGTTATGAAGGAAAGGGAACGGGAAGGGCAAGAGGGAATCTCCAGCGTGCAGCCGACGAGACCCAAGGCTGCAAGGATTCCTAACCAGTACGGCGAGAGTGAAGCAGCCATCACCTCGTGTCAGAAGCCGTTGGACGCATTCAAGGGGACGCTCCGTTTGAGCATAATGCATTTTACAAACTGGCCTGCCAAACATAAACCCATTTCGCCCATTCCAGCAAAATCTATTTTACAGCCCAAACGGCCAAACCAAACACACGCCTAGAGATCAAAGGTAATTTAAGAGGCTTATTATATATTTTCGGGTTTGGTGATAAGTAGTGCCAGCCTCTGAAATAAAATTAATTATTTCATGAATTTGACGCTCTCCATTCTTGAATGCTACCTGGAAATTTTTCCCTTCTTAACTTAGATGGGCACCACCAAAAATGTTTTACTTGGCGTTTGTTTGGTACATATAATGAAAAATAATATAAAAGGAAAAATATTAGTATGCAGATAAAAAAATGACACGTATACCCCTCTTTCAAATTTTAAGAATGAATAGAAATGGACAGTCGTATTTTTTTATGCCAAAGAATATACATTGTTAAGTAATGATAACAAAAATATGATTGACAGCACAGGAAATATTACTTTTTGTTGAGAGGCGCCGATCATGAATAAATGTTTAATATATGTTTGTTTTATTGTTTCTTTAAATAAAAGCCTTTTCTCTTGCAGTGGCCTTCCTTCTGGACTCAATTGTATGCAGCAAAATTTTCCTTGTTTTCGTGGTGCTGGAATATGTAAGCACTTCTTTTATCTCTAGCTTTCCATTTCTGGTATCAATATCTCAATATTAACTATAAAATCTATTGCAAAATGTACTTTTCACAAGCTATAAATAGTGCTTCTCATTCCTTGTATTTTATGCAATCCTCAAGTAAACGCATCTAGTTGATACTAAAAGGAAGATCAATCTCACATAGCCTTTATGAATAGTATTGTTGAGATTATAAAGTGTAAAGCAAGACGTTTTCACCTTACAAACTCCACTAAGACAGACTTCTAAGTTTTTATGTTAATTGACATAAAACCTCTGCATATATCTTTTTCAAGTCTTCCATTTATCCATAGTGCAAACCCATTTTCAAGTTGGGAACAATGTGATGCGTGCAGGACATAAGGGAATGCTTTGTATTTGAGACACTGTATGCATTGAAGGATGACAAATAATTTTTCACAACATTGGTTGACTAAATTTTATTTATTGGATCCCAACTCAGCATCACAACTATCAGACTTGATTGACACGAGAGTCTGCTTCTCTTCCTTAAAACATGCGAGAAAACTTCAAACCCTATTTGAAGTCTATTAGGTCAAGATAATTACCCTCTTTGTTCATTCATTGCAATAGACCTCCTTTAATATTTCTATTCAGACCATGACTTTGGAATCGAGTGCGGCGGTACTTCAATTATATCGACGGAAGGAATTACTTATGAAAGAGATAAAGAGACGCTTGGTCCTGCAACTTATTTTGTTGCTGATAAAACAAGATGGGCAGTTAGCAACGTGGGGTTATTTACCGGGTCAAACAATCCTCTATACCCAAGTTCTGTATTCAATCAGTTCACTGGCACTGTGGACTCGAGCTCCTTCAGAGAGCAGTGAATTTCAGTGGCACTATGGACTCAGAGCTCTTTCAGACAGCACGGCTATCGGCTTCTTCATTAAGATATTATGGCTTGGGGCTGGAAAATGGGAATTATAACATTTCCCTCTATTTCGCAGAAACATTTATTCTAGATACTACTACATGGAGAAGCCTTGGAAGACGGATCTTTGATATTTATATCCAGGTGCGCATGATTTTATCCAAAGCCAATGCTTGATGTTATAACGTAATAATCTAAACAGGAGTCACTAGCTTTCTCAGAGAAGCGCCGCATCTGTCTATAGGTTTGGACAGATACAAGGATTAGTATATGCAGAGCAAGTCCCACTAATCATTAGCTGACTGGTCTTGTCTTGAACTTTTGAAATGAACGACAATCTAGCATCATGTATAAATAGCATATGTTCTTGAATAACATTTGAAGAAGATTGAGCAAACCTACAACAAGAATAGAAATCTAACCACATTCATTTTGTCTGTCCGTGTTTATAATATTCAAACATGAAATTACAAAGCTCATGTTTCATTTAGAATTTTCCTTATCTAACAACCCATAAATCTAAGAAATAAAATGTCTAAGAAATATCAGGGACATTCATAAAAAAAGCTTAAGTTTTTGCATTGAAATGGTACTTGTCATGATGCATGACATTTTTCTTGTTTTTTTTTTTCTTTTGCCGGAACATGACATTTTTCGTTATTGTGCCACATTGTAATCTTAGACCCCTGGCTTATCATTTGTGTTTTTATCTTTTTTTTGGGAGAATTAGTGTATCATGTCTTTTAATTTTTGAGGAATCTTGGTGATCTTTATACGAGGAAGATGTCTGAACATTTGAAATGACAAACTTTTATTGAGGTTGATATTTGAAATTCCTGCCCTTTCCTTTTCCCGTTATTTATGTCTCCTTCGTTTGTTTCCTTTTCTTTTGTCCCATTCCAGGGGGATCGTGTTTGGAAGGACTTTGACATAAAAAGGGAAGCTGGGGGTGCCTCTTTTAGTGCTGTCCGAAGGGATTTTCGGGTTAATGTGTCAGAAAACTTTCTTGAGATCCATCTCTTTTGGGCTGGAAAAGGGACCTGCTGCATACCAGCTCAAGGTACTTATGGTCCTCTGATTTCAGCAATCAGCGCCACCCGAGGTAAAACTTGACAAAATAATCAGCAGTGCAGAAGGTCAAGTATTGATTTGCCAAAAAAAATTTTTTTAAAAAAAAGGTGATGTATGACCTTGATATGGCCTTCTTTTGTGTTGAACAGATTTTATTCCCACAGTCAGTAATAAACCTCCAGGCAGTGCAAAGAACAGAACTGGTCTGATTGTGGGAATTGTTGTTGGTGCTGGAGTCCTATGCTTTCTGTCTGTTCTAGCGGTTTTCTGTATCATACAGAGACGAAAGCGTCATGGAGATGGTGAAGAAGGTGAAAACGCTACTGCATATACCTGAATATTTAGATTGTAATTGTGCATTTTCAAGAATATTATTTCAGATTGCTGTCAGTGATTGTTTATGCGGCAAATTTGTTAACTGATGGGGCATGCCTTATTTTGTGTTTTTTTTCACAATGACCGGACACTTGCCAGTTTCATCAAAGCATTTTTATATCATTCTGTATGTTTTGCACTTGACGTAACCAAAATATTACATGAAACATGAGTTCAATTCAAGTTGAAATTCCCACTATAGAGTTTCTATTACCTTATTTGTTCTCGTCGATTTTAATTTGTAGCAAAGTAGGCGTGGCAGTACAAGTTTTCTACTAAATTTATTAGAAAACGTGGACAACAACTGAATGAATTCTATCAGCTTCTCTTTCTGCTCATAACCTTGTTTCGTGTTGAATTTGCAGAGTTTTTAGGTATGGATACAAAGCCATGCACTTTCAGCTATTCTGAGTTAAAGAATGCTACGGATTGCTTCAATCCTGGCAACAAACTAGGGGAGGGAGGGTTCGGACCTGTTTATAAGGTGAATATTCTATGATAGGATTTGGGATGACAATGCATTGCATGTAGTATGCCGCTTCATTGTCTACGTTACTGAGCGTATTTATAGGGTTGTATAAATAAAAACTTTTAGGTCTTTATTATGGTGAAAGTTTTTATTTATGGCATCAGTACACAACATCAGCCCTTATTTAGTAGAATAATCACTTTCCTTTTTTTTATACCAGGGAACGCTTAATGATGGAAGATTGATTGCTGTCAAACAACTATCTGTAGGATCTCATCAAGGAAAGAGCCAGTTCATGGCTGAGATTGCAACTATATCTGCTGTGCAACATCGCAATCTTGTTAAATTATACGGACGCTGCCTTGAAGGAAATAAAAGACTTCTGGTCTATGAGTATTTAGAAAACAAGAGTCTCGATCAAGCATTATTTGGTATGATGTAATGATCATGTTAGCTTTTCTAGTTATTGTGTTTTTTTTTTCCGTGCCTGTTTATGTCTCAATGGTTTCCTGCCTTCCTTTTTGTTCATATTTATTATTTTGACCATGCATGTCACTTGCATGTTGCAGGAAATAGTTTAACTCTCAACTGGCCCGCACGCTATGATATCTGCATGGGTGTAGCTAGAGGTTTAGCTTATCTTCATGAAGAGTCCCGACTTCGTATTGTGCACCGTGATGTAAAGGCTAGTAATATTTTGCTTGATTATGAGCTTACCCCTAAAATATCTGATTTTGGTTTGGCCAAATTATATGATGATAATAAGACCCATATAAGCACTCGTGTAGCGGGGATAATGTAAGTCATCAAGACTTAATTTCCTTGTTCTTTTAGATTAGATAAATTTTATGCATGTTTTATGCTAATACTTGTATATTTTTGTTTTGATATACTCTAAATAGTGGATATCTTGCTCCGGAGTATGCCATGCGTGGGCACCTTACTGAGAAAACAGATGTGTTTTCTTTTGGCGTTTTAGCCCTAGAGATAGTAAGTGGGAGGTCAAATTCTGATTCAAGCCTGGAAGGTGAGAAGATATATCTTCTAGAATGGGTAAGCACAACCTCTCGATTTCCTTTTATTGGTAGGATGCATTCTAGAATGGGTATTCTTATCCTTCACAGCTTAAAAGAAAGAAAAAAAAAATTTCTATTATGTTCCAATGATTTCTTGGCTAACTAGTTTTAATTATTTCTGGATTGACAGGCTTGGCAGCTTTATGAAAACAACTGTATAATTGGACTGGTAGATCCTAGATTATCAACAGATTTCAACGAGGAAGAAGTAAAAAGGATTGTCGGGATATCTCTTCTGTGCACTCAATCATCGCCATTGTTGAGGCCGGCGATGTCCTGTGTCGTGGCAATGCTCTCTGGAAATATGGAAGTGGGCGCTGTAACTTCGAAGCCTGGATACTTGACAGACTGGAAATTTGATGATGTGAGCAGCTTCATGACTAGCTGGGCCACAAAGGGATCGAGTACCACCACCAGCGCAGTGACTGTTGCGAACCAATCACCTGCAGATGCTTCTGAACCAATCCTTCGTCACATCAGTGAAGATTGGTGAGAATTGATTGATCATGCATTTTCCCCCCTTTTTGGCTCCCAATTCCTGTAAATAACATCAGGCCACGAGAGACTTAGTTTGTGCTCCGAAGTCTGTCTTCAATTTTCTTCCCCGTACCTTTTATTGTTTATAGCATAACCTCTGCATTCGAATGTATTGGCAAAATGTTTAGCCTCTTTATTTGACTCCTTCCCTTGGTGGTGGTGTAGACAAAAATTTTTGTCTCATCAAATACAATTTTTTCATATTGGATTGTGGTTTTAGTCATTTAAAACATCCTCCTTGAACTTCAAAAAAATCATGTTTAAGAGTTTACTTTTATTAATAATTGGTACGTTATTAAATAATTAAAATATAAAATTGAGAACAATTTCATTTAAACATATTGTAAATCTGGATATTGAAATTAAATCTATCAATGTTCATAATTTATCGTACTCAATTAAAAAATTTTATGATGTTTATATATAAAATCACTAAATATGACCAAATAGAAATAACTAGTATAAATTTAAAAGCGAATTAATACAATTTTATAAGTTAGAATGGTAAATTGGTTGACTTGCTGTGTGAACTCAACTTCAATGAAGTCTGAACTCAACTTTGATGAAGTTTATTGTTAGCATGAGTTTGAATGGAATGACATGTGATTTTGCAAGTTAAAAACGTTTCATTCAGAGAGTAAATTCGCAAGTTTTGAGTGGATAAAATCTTATTTTATAACTATAAACATCACACAATACTAAAAAAGAAGTAAAATAGAGATGGATTCTAATAAGGATTGAATTGGAGACAGATTGTGAATATCAAGACATGGTCTATTTTAAAAAATAGACACAGATTTAAAAAAATATTTCTTAGTGGCAGATCCACATTACAATGAGTGTGGGCAAATACTCCCACTCAATTTTTTATTTATATTTCTTAGATTTTTATTATGCACTCATCGATTTTTAAAACTTTCTTCCACTTAAATTATCTATCATAACAAGTTTGTTGTCATTTGATTAAAAATAAAAAATTTGCCCTCACTGCTCTAAGGTCCTTTCTCGGCCGCTGATATTTCTCATGTATTTTTAATTTATTTATAACGTGAATAAATTTAAATAACTATTGTCAACTAGACACGTTTTCTTGCACAATGCATAAAAAATTGAAATGCGCTATTTAAGACTTGTGAATACTTTAATTAGACATCCAAATATGAATTTAACAAACACTTCTGAATGAATGAGTGTTGTTTCTTCACCAGTTGGCCAAGTGAACTTCATGAAAATGGCTTTGTATGAATCAATGTTGTTTGGGAGGATGATCCTTCTTATTCTTTGCCTATGCATTTCTTCTGGAGGCAAAGTTGCAAAATTGTTAATTTTAAAATAAAATCAGCCAAATTTAAGATTGGTTATTTTTTATTCTTACGAAATATGATGGAAACGATGGGATGAATGGTGAAAACATAATCATTTTGAAATGAGCATGATTTTCATATTTGTTTTGCATAATTAAAACAGCAAAGTAAAGTAACAACACAGCTCTGTGTGTGTATTTCCATTAATGTATTTTCATTTCAGTTACAACAAGTTCTAACATGCTTTGTAAACGTAAACAGAAACGTTGTGTGTGGAATGATGAAGATTTCAGAGAATTTGTGAAGGAAGTCCCAAGAGGTCGCAGGATCACAATAGTAGCAGATTCATGCCACAGTGGTGGGCTCATAAGAGATGCAAAGGAGCAGATTGGAGAAAGCACCGACACAAAAGTACAACAACAAGGCCATCATCAAGATTCAAGCTCTGGTTTTGGATTCAGAAGTTTTCTTCTTCAAACGGTGGAGCAAGAAATTGAGTCTCGTGGAATCCACATCCCTTCTGCATTATCGTCATTGTAAAGGAAGACAAAATGAGGAATGGTACCGCAAGGATGGCTTACTAAGCCACCATCCTCCCTGATTCGGATTATGTAAGAAGATATGAGGCAGACAGAGCAGGCATCCCAAGAAAGGTCAGGAATTGGCTAAGAAATAGTACAGTAGGATAGATATTAAGGATTGCATTAGGAATAGGATTACTGTCATGTTAGTATAGCTTGTTGTCTTGTTTTTTCTGGTTTTAGATTGGGTGATAGCTTGTAACTGTAGGATCGATAGAGTGTTTCTTTTGCGTTTGGATATAAGTGAATGTAAAACTTTTTTTCTGGTATTAATAAACGGTGGAGCAAGAAATTGACTCTCGTGGAATCCACATCCCTTCTGATGCATTTTGTCATCGTAAAGGAAGAGAAAAGGAGGAAGAAGGATGGGATATGGAGGATGGCACCGTGAAGAACAGGTTACCGCCTCTCTCAACGCTGATGGAAATGCCCAAGCAGAAAACTGGGGAAGATGATATAGTTATTGGGAAAGTGAGGCTCACCCTTTTTGATATTTTTGAGGAAGATGCTAGCCCTAAAGTGAAGAAGTTCATCAAGTTTGTCTTCAACAAACTCCAACGCCATGGAGGTATGTAAAACCATAACAGAGAAATTAAAGTTTATTTATTTTTCTATCTTTTATGGGGTAATTTAACATTTATTGGTTATCAATCATATGATTGAGAATTGTGATTTCCCTTGCCATTTCCTTTTTTAACTAATCAGGAGATGAAACCGGAGAACAGGAGGTTGGATTGCTAAAGATGGTAGGAAGTCTTGCCTTAAAGTTTCTGGAAAATAAGCTGAATGAGAATGAAGAGTATGCAGAACCAGCCATGGAAGCACATGTAGCCTTCTGGGAATCCTGGAAAGTCCTATGGAGCTTTCACCAACGCAATTCAATTAATCATTCAGGAAACTGATGCTCAAATCACTAATCAAGAATTGATTTTGAAGGCTAGGAAACTACTCAAGAGTCAGGATTTTGCTCAAGAACCTAGACTCTCTATTGCAGCAATAAGTAACAGCAACAAGTAATAACCATCCTCATCATAATTTTGTGTGCCAATAAGATTTCTGAAGCAACCATATTTCATGCTTTGCAACATTGGCTTTGTTCTGTAAATGAAAGTTTTTTTCCTTCTTAAAAACCTATTAATTGTATATTTATAATTACCATCAAATAATTTTTTATTTCTTCAAAGACACATAATTTTCTCTTCTCAAAATCGTGATCTGTAATTTTATTTAGAGCATTAAATATATAAATTTATAAGAGGGAAGGTTGATCACCCAATTACCTTTTTATTAGAAAATGACAACTCCTTTTTTTTTTTTTTTTGCCAAAAGAAAATGCACAACTCTAATAGGTGGCGAAAAGCTAAAAGCCGTTGAAATAGTTGAATATCCCCATAATTGGGCCTTTTCAAGTGGAACCTAGTTGAAATTAAGAAACTCAAGATTATTTGTTCTTGCAAAAAAATGAAAGAAACAAAAAGAGAAATTTGCAATCAAATCATAAATAAAAAAAAGAATTAGTGAATAAAATATTTCAAAAATTCACAAAATTACTATGAGTTCCTAGGAATAGCTGTTGAGATTGTCATTAACAATCTTATCATTCTTTATTAATAACTTTAACAGCTACTTCTGGAACCTTATGATAATTTTATGAATCTTTGAAACATTTTATTCATTAATTCTCTTATTTAGGGTTTGGTTGTAAATTTAAAAAAAAAATGATGATGACATGTGTCATGGAAATTAATAGGCTCTGTGGTGTTTCTCCGCAAGTGGGCCTTGGCTCTGTCCAACCGGCCGTTTGGGGCCTACACAAATAGTGGTAATATTTTATGCCTTTTGATGTCTACTTGGAATTTAAAGCTAAATAATATTGTCCAAGTGGACTTACGAATTCAATATTTATAATAACATCCTAAATAGCAAGATTGATTTTTGTTTTGTCAAGATGATCGAGCATTCAGATTAGTATATATATCATAAAGTTTCTTAGAAGCCAAGCTACTTATAGATTATGAACAAAATAACTTGTTTTTATAAAACATGTAGATAAACGTGTTTAAACTTTTTTCTTTTGAAAAAACTGTCAAACTTATGTCTAATTTCAGTGTTTGACAAAAGTATATTTTTGGTATTTTAAATATATATATATAAAGTTTAAATTTAGTTTCTTACGTTGAAAAGTATGCTTTTAGTTATTTAATTTTAACATTATTACTCTTATCTAATGAAAAATGTTGACTTAACAAATTTAAGAGATAATTTTATAATTAAATGTCAATGAAATATATTTAAGTTCTAAAATATAAATATGTTTATTATTAAAAAATTAAATTTTAAACATATTTAATTTGTAAAAATGTTAAATATGAGAAATAAAATAAAAAACCTTCCGGTTATGATCAAAGTTTACTTCCAAAATAGCTCATACATTCAGGATGAGATGAAGTGTTATTTATTTATGAGGAAATTTCCTAAAATCATTAGAAATAAATGAGTAGTGTTTTTGCAATTTTGACAATATAAGTATGGCATTTAAAGTTTTTTAAAAACATAGATAGACTCAATCTATATAATTTTATCTAAACTTGAAAGCTTTTAGCCAAAAAAAAAACATACATTAAATATTTTCTACGATTTATTCTTGTTTTATAGTGAAAACATATATTATATATGGATCATGTGAACATTACATAAGCATGCATTCGAAAGTCATCGCATGTATGCGGAAGATAAGGTTTTGTGATTAAGAAAGTCGTTGAAGTTGACAAAAGTTAAAAAAAAGGGAAAAATAAAATCGTTGAAACTTAATTAAGAAAGGAAGAGGCTATTTGAATTGTCAACTTTGCATGGCAAACGTCCGCCCCGCCATCCAAACTTTTACGAGTCCCATCAACGATTTGTCTAGACATAATTTTCTTTGAATCCTTTATTTGTTTTTCATTCCTTAAAATTTAAATAACGATTTTTGTAATAATGATTAAACATTTAGAACTTTTCATTTCTTGAATTTATCTCTGTCAAACTTGACATAATTCATAATCTTAAAGATAAATAATTCCTTTGATAAATGTATATTTTATATATATATATATATATTTCTGACTATTTGAAGCAATTCTCAAAATAATTTTTTCTTACATTTTAATGGACGTATCTCAATAAAATTTTTGACCAAAATATTAATAAATGAAACTTAGTAAATAATATAATAAAATTTTATTTTATACGACTATTTTACTTAATTATGATCATACATGGTTGAGTTAAAAGCAATTCTCTCCGCTAGTTAAAAAAAAAAGTAGTTCTCCCCAAAATATTTTTTATATTCACGAGGACTCAAATTTTTAAAAAAAATTATATTGACTTACATAGAATATAATGGAGTTGAGAAAAGAAAAATGTGAGTGTAGGTTTGAAAATTTAAATAGAAGTTAAATATCATTTAAGCTTATGAACAACGATATCGAAATTAAGGGGAGGGGGATTGTAGCATAATTAATATAACTATAACATTGTACCAGAAGAAAAGGTATAATTACTTCTAATATAACAAAAAAACAAAGAACTAACAATATTCCACAGAGAAGTATTGTGAAAGCAACTTGATAAATGACTGAAACAAGTGGGAGTTTACAATTTGCCACCTTCATAGTTATGATATAGCATCCCGTCCTGTAGTCCACATATAGCAACTTGGATAATTTTTTCTTTCTTTTACCAACAACAACGACGACGACCCGATTAATTAATTAATTAATGAAAGCCATATTGTTGTAGTCAAATGATAATTAATCTATATGGGAGAGTTAGCTCAATCATGGTGGCGCTGCATATATTATACTATTCTCTGGAAAATCCTTCAAAGCCCCCTATTCATCATTTTCCCATATATATCTCTATTGGTCTCTTCAGCTTCTGAATCATCATAATAAGCTATCTTACGGTCTTCGTCTTCATATATAGCCGATCAAGTGCTTCTTAATCATACATACATGGCTCCTTCTCCTCCTTCTACTTTGGCGTCGACGTCTCCACCTGTCATGGCTTCTTTTGCAGTTGCTTCTGCTGTTTTTCTGTTCTTCAGCTGCTTCGTTTCTGTATCATCACAAGCTCAAAACGCTACCACAGATCCTTCTGAAGGTCTCTCTCTCTATCTCTCTCTCTCTCTCTCTGAGTGTGTCTGTGCTCTGGCTGGGATATTGAAAGTTTTTCCCCGGAAAATAAGCATTCACGTAGGAAACTGCAACAGATGCTAAAAAAAATTTATAGTTCATATCTTATAATGTGGTGCTTATCGATACAATAGTCCTGCTTATTTACTTGTATGAGTTATAATTGATTCGTGGATAACAAAGTCAATCGTATCATGCATGGTCCCAAAAAAATCATGTTAAGTTATATTATTAAGGAGAGGAATTATATATGTATGTATTTATTTTGATTATGAAGTTTTTGTACCATTAATAACTGTGTTTGGTAAACCCGTTTTGCCCACGGGTGCGCTTACTGAGATAAAATTCCTCTCACATAAACTACCTTGGAATCTGTGTCCGTTTTTCCAACAGGCTATCCAAACGGACCCAATCTTAGAACTCAAGATCTGGGTTTTTAAAATTTTGCTATCAATTATTTTTGATAGTTTGGGATCAGTTGGACATAGTACTTCTGTACCGTTAATCAAGTAAAAACCCGATGCCCAAGGGTGAAAAAAGAAGTGGGAAATATTATCTTTCATCTAATGTAATTTCTGCAAAACTTGGAACTTCTATGCAGCGAGAACTTTGAATTCAATCTTCAACGGATGGGAAATATCGGCGCCAGAAAATGCATGGAATATAAGCGGTGAACTATGCAGCGGACGAGCCATCGACAGCACTACCACCATCGACCAGGAGCAGTTCAATCCATTTATCAAATGCAGCTGTTCCAATGGCACTTGCCACATTACTGCACTGTATACTCTCTATCTTCCCTTAACTTGATTTACTGATTTTGCTCCGTTATATGTATTGTTGTTGATCATGATCTTGCCCTGTTGCCGCTTGTTTCTGGCATTTTTTTTATGGCAGGAAGGTTTATGCATTGGATGCTGTTGGGGAAATCCCAGAAGAGCTGTGGACTCTCACTTACCTCACCAATTTGTATGCCTTTTAAACTCCCCGTTTTTCCAAGTTGGGTTTTGCTGAAATTTCTTGCAAAAAATCCTTCAAAGGGTTTTGATTTTTTTTAATCAATGGATTCCTTTCCTTGTTAATTTTCCTTCATTTCTTAGCATGCTAAAGTTTCCTCAAATTGCTATTAGGAACCTTGGCCAGAATTACTTGACGAGTTCCCTACCTCCAGCCATTGGGAATCTAACTCGTATGCAGTACATGTAAGGCAGATTAGTTAGGGAGAATTTGGATTTCCTTGTTGTGCCTTATGATAAATACTCAAGAACTCACTTTATTGTAATTTGTCCCCATTAGGACCTTAGGCATCAATTCCTTATCTGGGGAGCTTCCCAAAGAATTGGGAAATCTTACCGAGTTAATAAGTTTGTGAGTCATCCACTTCCCCTTGAAGCAACTTCTTTTCTCTCTTTCTCATTTTGTTTCTGTTGTTGCGAGTGATCTAACTGGCAGCTTTTGGTAAGAAAAGGAAAAAGGGAGGGAAAACTGAGCCACTTTGAAATTTTTGCTGCTTTTGCCATATATCCTGATCGTATCATATTATTCATAAATGACATTTCTTTTCTTCATTTTTGTTTCGAACGAGCATTTTAATATCTGCAATTGACAATGAAGGACCATGAACAATTATGTAGCTTATTAAAGGCCATTCTATTTTATTAGAATTATGATTTTCTGGGACACATCTTGTTCAATGTTGAGACATGGCTTATTGTTGAATGTTATTAAAGACCATTAATTATTTGTTAATTCTGCAGGAGTCTTTCATCCAACAACTTCTCTGGTTCTATACCATCTGAACTAGGGCAACTCGTGAAATTGCAACAACTGTAAGTGCACTTTGCATCTATAGTTTCCATATGACCAAATTGAAAGAGTCCCACATTGGAAGTATGGAACTCTATTTCTAATGATGGGCTTATAGGAAATACATTGTCTCAAGTCCATAAATTTTAATCTTTGAGATGCCATGTATGCGTTTAATTTGTCATTTGATGTTCTGTAGAATATATCTAGCTGCATGCTGGCTAGTATTTTGCTAGTAGTTTTCTGGAAATACTTCTGATCGAAGAATTAATGTCTGAGACTTGTTACAGTAAAACTAATGGACAAAACAACTTGCATTATATTTTGCTTCTCACATATGTATGTGTCATATAATTTTTAATTAAAAAATAATGAATCCTTCCCGCTATTGGAATTTGTATACGACAGTTCAAATATATTTGATGGTAACATTAGCGATTTATTTTTGGAAACATTCCTGGCAATCCTGTTTCAAGTCAGTGTTGTGAGGCTCCTTATATGCCAAAAAAGTTACATTTCTTTACTCATTTGGATTATGTCAATTTTTTATTTTTGTGTGATCAGTAGATGATATAAATTTCAATGAAAATTTCTATGCAGCTATTTAGATAGTTCGGGACTTAGTGGCCTGATTCCTCCCACTTTTGCTAATCTCGTAAACCTAGCGACAGTGTAAGAAATTGTCTCTTTTTCTTGTCTGTTACATGATAATAATAATGTTAAAAATGAAATAAATTTAAAAATTTTTCTGTTTGTCCAGATGGGCTTCAGACATGGAACTCACGGGCAGGATACCTGACTTCATAGGAAATTGGTCTATGCTTACAGTCCTGTAAGACAATATTATCAACACCATTTTTGCCCCCTTGAAATTAAGATGTTGAATCTCTTAAACATTCTGAAGTGGCATGGAAAGTCTGATAGACTGTTTGGTGTTTAATGAGCATTTAGTTTGTCCAGCTAACCTGCATGAAGTCCGTCAGCTGTGTGTGTCATTTCAAGGAATGTAACGGATTTGGTTAGAATGAAATTTGAGACGCTTTAATCAGAAGTATCTATTGTCTCACTTTGGAGACAATTAGTTTCAGCCCCCTTGTGATCAATTTTAGGCTTTTCCTCTTGTGGGTTTATAAAGGGGTTTAAAGCACATATGAGCTAACAAGTATGTAGTTAAAATATGTTTTGCTAAGACTTTTTGCGTTAATGGATTGATTTCTTTTCTCATTGATGAATTCCTTACCTATTTATAAAAATTAGTTAAATGTTTTCTTATAAAAACTTGTGTGAAAAAAAATCCATTCAGATGTGAAATAGAAATACTTGTTTTGATACTTGGTATATCAGGTTCCAGAAGTCTGTGCTCGCTGAATAGAATTGGTATATTTTTCTTTTAATAGGAGGTTTCAGGGTAATTCTTTTGAAGGCCCAATACCATCATCATTTAGCAATCTGACTTCTCTTACAGATCTGTAAGTGCCGTAACTATTTACTTGCTTGCATTTCTGCATATTGATAGGAACTAATTATAATTATAATGCAGGAGAATAAGTGAAATATCTAATGGGAGCTCCTCACTGGCATTTATAAGGAATATGAAGTCTTTAACTGTCTTGTAAGTTGGAAGGCAATGACTCCCCTAATAATTTGCAATCTGCTTGTTACACACACACACACAAATGCACATTTTTGATCTAGAATATAGCATAACAATTTGACCAACATTCTTGCAGAGTACTGAGAAATAACAATATTTCTGATTCATTTCCATCCAATATCGGTGAATTTCTAAATTTGACCCAGCTGTGAGTATTCCCTATTCATGTAATGAATTGATATCTGTAAACTATCCATATATCTTATAGGCTAGTCAGTACTAGCCGTTAGCCTTGCTGCCCTTGAAATCAGAGGTGGAATTTCAAGGGATCTTGTCAACCTTCTACTTATTTTCCTAGTTTCTTAATCGTGATGCACATTTGTGAAAATTTACTTCTCTTAATGATCTTGTTTCATGGGATTCTAGGGGCTGGTATGTAGCTATGGTCTCAAATAATTGCCTATGGCAATAATGTAATGAAAAGAGCAAAAGCACAGACTGTGATTTTTCTTCAACTTGTTTCCCAGGGTTCAAAAAACAAATCAGACTGTGGTTTCTATTGGGTATCTGCAACTTCAATAAATACTTCATTGTTTGGACAGTATTTGTACTGCTTAACTATAGGACAACCCATAATGTTAATTCTTTCAAATTGAAATTTTCATCAAGCTGAGTGATTTGTGAAAATAACTCAATGTCTGTCTTTGACATTAACAACTGGCTCCTGATTAACTTGCTAGTTCACCATGGTTCTTCACTAATTTTCCATAATCCATTTCTCTTTTATTGTTTTGAATATCATGTGCTTTATGTGGCAGAAAATGGTTGGGTCAACTATCAATCTTATCTTCGTTATCAGTACTGCTGCTGTTGTTATCATTATTATTTTCAACAGGGAAAAAGATCAATGGTGGTCTTGAGTTGTGTTTGTGTTCCAAATCCAGATAATTATATATGCTGGTTCTTGCAGGGATCTGAGCTTCAATAACATAACAGGACAGATTCCGGGATCACTTTTCAATCTGACTTCACTAACACACTTGTAATATACGTGCTGTGCCGAAGTATGGTTTTCCTGACATTCTTTCATAATTGGATTAATGATTTGTTTTTCTTAAATTTCAGGTTTCTTGGAAATAACAAACTCAATGGTACAATCCCTACTCAGATAAGCCCTACTCTTCGCAATATGTGAGTATTCTTGACATCTTTGGGCTGCAGCATCGTAGGGCATCAAGAATGGAGTATAACATTTTTGTTTGTTTGTGCACAGCTGTATTAATATTATTATGCTTTACAAATATTATACCCCATGCATTTCTAAATTCAAGAATCATTATTTTTTTTCAAACTTAGAAGGTGGCTATGTATCTTTTGGGGCATCCACATTCTAATATGCTAATTCTATATACGTACATATATAAGATTAGGCTCTGCCGGTTCATTACCGAGAAGCCTGTGAACATAGAAGTTGGTGAAATCATGTCAATTTTAAACTTATGCTGCTGATACTACACTAATTGTAATTAAAGGCTTAATTATCCGATTGATTGTCCATCATCTATTAGGTATTTACTTAAACAACTTGAATGAATGCTTACAGAGACTTGTCCTACAACGATCTATCAGGGAGCCTCCCCTCTTGGGTAAACCAACAAAATTTACAAGTGTAAGTAACTTGGTATGGTCATTATTTCTTCTTTTCCCACTACCTCTTTGTCCTTTTTTGCTTGTTTCAAAAGTTCCATGCTTCACTTTCAAGTGTTTTAACTGGCAAGCCCTCTTTGCATCTTAAAATATGCAATTCTTTATGTACAAATCATATTTAGTATGTTCATTCGTTACAAGTTTACATTTTATTCATAGAAGAACACCGAGAGATATAGAGGGAGCCAAGAGGTCTATCTATTGTGATGTTGAATAATGCAGCAAGAAGCAAAACAAAAGACCCAGATTTTGTTGACTTTAATGGTGCTATACAAGAATAACGTTGATATCCATAACTGCGTAAACTACTGCGTTAAAAAGTAGGAGCTCATACTTAATGGAGGAAAACTGTTATTTCAGAGAAACAATTTGAATTTATGCCAGGACAGTCCATAATAGAGACTGTTTATCTTCTAAGGAGGTTGATGGAAAAGTATAGAGTAAATAAAGAGATATTTACATATGATTTTCATTGACATGCAAAAATGCTTTTGATTTATTACCAAGAGAAGTGGTATGAAAAGCCTTGGAAAAGAAAGTACTCATGTTACGTATATTAAAGCAATAGGATATATACGAGGGGGCAACATCTAGTTTGAGAATGCCAAAATAGGAGATAGAAGACTTCCTTGTAAGGATTGGTTTGCATGAAGGATCCTACAAGTGCCAAGTTCGGGCATTTGGGATTGACATTACAAGATGACAGTGAAATTGATGGAGATGTTATGCGTGGGATACCAATTAGGTAAGGTGGTTGAAATGGAAGAAGACATCATAAGTAATTTTTTACTGCAAAATAGCGACAGTGGAAATCCCGTCATTAATATCAGAATATTTTCCATTTATTGTGATGCGAATACCCATTAGGGAGTTGATTTAGGATCTAGTTTATTCCACTTATTGCATTCCAGATTTCTTGGGCTCTTCACCCTTATTACTGTCCTTGGGTGTATATGTTTTGTACTCTTCCTACTCAGGAATACAAGAAACAACATCTTTTAAATATGCTTATTTTTATTTGTAGAAAATGCTGAAATTAATTACCCTTTATTTTGAAGCCAACCCCACCTAGTGACATAAGGTTTTGTTGTTGTTGTGGAGTGAGAATTGTGGATCATAAAGTAATATACATACATTTTAAAGATTTGCTTGCATATATACTATGGTGAAACTAACACAGTTATTTATATGCTGTCTTGTTTGCAGAAATTTGGTTGCTAACAACCTGACAATAGAAGGTTCAAATAGCAGGTGATTCTTATGCCCTTTATTTAATGATGACCCACGGTGACATTTAACCAGTTGAAACTTATTGAATACTCTCTCCAGTCAATATAAGATACACTTTTTAATTCAATTTGTTTATTAAAGTTGATCTTATATTAAGGATTTGAGAGGAGAGGGATTTTTTCCCCATTTATTGGGTGTTGTGAATCAAGAGTTATAGGTTAGCTGCTTTTTATTTTTAAGATTTTGACAAGCTTCTTTACCATCTGAGACATTCATTTTTCAAGCATAAAGCCATTACCCTATTACTCAAAGCCAAAGCCATTACCCTATTACTCAAAGCCAAAGCCATTACCCTATTACTCAAAGCCATGATCTTACTGTCACTCAACCCTGGTTGTGCATATATGAAGTTGTTAGAGATATTATTAAAACCATTACTGGGCTTTATCAGGAAATCATCTTGAGTCCAACCCTTGCCACCTCCATTGTTAGCATAAGGCGTGGTTGGCTTTTGCTGCATCCATGTTTAGCCAACGGCTTTCATGTTAAGGAGTGTAATCAAGAAATCATCCTAGGACATCTCCACAAACTTTAAACTTTTAGGATGAACTGGCTCTTCACAAATAATGAAAAAGAATATAAAAGGAAAAAAATATTAATGTGCCGATAAGAAAATGACTCGTATACCCCTATTTTAAATTTTAAAAAGTAATAGAAAAGGGTAGACATATTTTTTTATGCCAAAGAATAGACATTGTTAAGTAATGATGACGAAAATACAATTGACAACACAAGAAATATTACTTTCTGTTGAGAGGCGCCGATCATGAATAAATATTTAAGATTTATTTGTTTTATTGTTTCTTTAAATAAAAGCCTTTTCTCTTGCAGTGGCCTTCCTTCTGGACTCAATTGTATGCAGAAAAATTTTCCTTGTTTTCGTGGTGCTGGAATATGTAAGTACTTCTTTTATCTCTAGTTTTCCATTTCTGGTATCAATATATCAATATTAACTATAAAATCTATTGCAAAATGTACTTTTCACAAGCTATAAATAGTGCTTCTCATTCCTTATATTCTGTGCAATCCTCAAGTAAACGCATCTAGTTAATACTAATTAAAGGAAGAGCAATCTCACATAGCCTTTATGAACAGTATTATTTAGATTATATAGTGTATAGCAAAACTTTTTCACCTTACAAACTCCACTAAGACAGACTTCTAAGTTTTATCTTAATTGACATGGAACCTCTGCATATATCTTTTTCAAGCCTTCCATTATATCCAAATTGGAAACCCATTTTCAAGTTGGGACCAAATATGATGCGTGCAGGACTTCGGGGAATGCTTTATATTTGAGATATTGTATGCTTTGAAGGATGACAAATAATTTTTCACATCATTGGTTGACTAAATTTTATTTATTGGATCCCAACACAGTATCACAACTATTAGACTTGATTGACACATGAGAGTCTGCTTCTCTTCCGTAAAACATGCAAGAAATTTTCAAACTCTATCTGAAGTCTATTAGGTCAAGGTAATTACTCTCTTTGTTCATTCATTGAAATAGCCCTCCTTAATTTCTCGATTCAGACTATAACTTTGCAATCAAGTGCGGCGGTCCTTCTATTAGATCGACGGAAGGAATTACTTATGAAAGAGATAACGAGACACTTGGTCCTGCAACTTATTTTGTTACTGATACAACAAGATGGGCAGTTAGCAACGTTGGGTTATTTACGGCGTCAAACAATCCTCTATACACAAGTTTTGTCTCCAATCAGTTCACTGGCACCGTGGACTCAGAGCTGTATCAGACAGCACGGCTATCGGCTTCTTCATTAAGATATTATGGCTTGGGCCTGGAAAATGGGAATTATAACATTTCCCTCTATTTCGCAGAAACATCTATTCTAGATACTACTACATGGAGAAGCCTTGGAAGACGGGTCTTTGATATATATATCCAGGTGCATATGATTTTAACTAAAGGCAATGCTTGATGTTATAACATAATAATCTAAATGGGAGTCACTAGCTTTCTCAGAGAAGCGCCGCATCGGTCTATTTATAGGTTAGGACAAATACAAGGATTAGTATATGCAGAGCAAGTCCCACTAATCATTAGCTGACTGGTCTTGTCTTCAACTTCTGAAATGAATGATAATTTAGCATCATGTATAAATAGAACATGTTCTTGAATAACATTTGAAGAAGGTTGAGCAAACCTGCAACAAGAATAGAAATCTAACCAAATCCATTTTGTCTGTCCTTGTTTATAATATTCAAACATGAAATTGCAAAGCTCATGTTTCATTTAGAATTTTCTTTAACTAACAACCCATAAATATAACAAATAAAATGTCTAAGAAATATCAGAGAAATTCATAAAAAAGCACTAATTTTTGCATTGAAATGGTACTTTTCATGATGCATGACATTTTTCTTGTGTTTTTCTTTTGCCGGAACATGACATTTTTCGTTATTGTGCCACATTGTAATCTTAGACCCCCGGCTTATAAGAGGAAGATGTCTGAATATTAGACGAATCTTGGTGATCTTTATGGCACATTTTTGGGACAATTAGTGTATAATATCTTTTAATTTTAGATGAATCTTGGTGATCTTTATAAGAGGAGGATGTCTGAATATTTTAAATCACAAACTTTTATTGTGGTTGATATTTGAAATTCCTGCCTTTTCCTTTCCCCCTTATATAGCCTCCTTCATTTGTTTCCTTTTCTTTTGTCCCATTCCAGGGGAATCGTGTTTTCAAGGATTTTGACATAAAAAGGGAAGCTGGGGGTGCCTCTTTTAGAGCTGTCCAAAAGGATTTTCGGGTTAATGTGTCAGAAAACTTTCTTGAGATCCATCTCTTTTGGGCTGGAAAAGGGACCTGCTGCATACCAGCTCAAGGTACTTATGGTCCTCTGATTTCAGCAATCAGCGCCATCCCAGGTAAAACTTGACAAAATAATCAGCAGTCTAGAAGTTCAAGTATTGATTTACCAAAATAGAAAAATGGTGATGTATGACATTGATATGGCCAGCTTATGTGTTGAACAGATTTCATTCCCTCAGTCAGCAACATACCTCCAGGCAGTGCAAAGAACAGAACCGGTCTGATTGTGGGAATTGTTGTTGGTGTTGGAGTCCTATGCTTTCTGTCTGTTCTAGCGGTTTTCTGTATCATCCAGAGAAGAAAGCGTCACGGAGATGGCGAAGGTGAGAAAGCTGCTGCATATACATGACTATTTAGGGTTTGTTTGAAAGCTATTCTGAAAATAACTTTTACAGATTCCGAGGTAAAACTTAGGTTTTGGAAAATAAATTTTGAAAAATAGCTTTTACAGATTTCGAGGCAAAACCCAGGTTCTGGAAAGTGATTTATGTTTGGGAAGTTATTAGCTTTTTCGAATTCCGAGACAAAAAAGTGGGTAGGAAAGAGGAAAGAGAAGAAGGAAAAAATAGGAAAGAGGAAAGAGAAAAAAAAGAAAAAGTAGGCAAGAGGAAAGAGCAAGAAGGCAAAAGTAGGAAACATGAAAGAGAAAAAAGAAAAAAAGTAGAAAATAGGAAATAGGAAATAGGAAAAAGTATGAAAGAGAAAATCTAAGTTTCAAACTGAGGTTTTGTAACCAAAATTATACTTGGACAAAACCTAGGTTTTGAGTCAAAACCTAGATTTAAAACCAAACCTAGAATTCAAGAATAGATGGCAAACAAGCCCTTAGATTGTAATTGTGAATTTTCATATTGCAGTCAGTGATTGTTCATGCAGCAAATTTGTTAACTGATGGGACATACCTTAATGAACACTTCCCTTTTTTGATTATTCTGAAAGGAGAAGATTATTCTTTTTATCAAACATACGTGGATCCAATCATGATCTTCTTTGTGTTTTTTCGCAATGACTGGATACTTCCCAGTTTCATCAAAGCATTTTTCTATCATTCTGTATGTTTTGCACTTGACATAACCATAATATTACAAGAAACATGAGTTCAATTCAACTAGAAATTCCCACTACAGAGTTTCTATTACCTTATTTCTTCTCTTCGATCTTAATTTGTAGCAAAGTAGGCATGGCAGTACAAGTTTTTCTACTAAATTTATTAGAAAACGTGGATAACAACTGAATGAACCATATCAGTTTCTCTTTCTTCTCATGACATTGTTCACGTTTAATCTGCAGAGTTTTTAGGTATCGATACAAAGCCATACACTTTCAGCTATTCTGAGTTAAAGAATGCTACGGATGACTTCAATCCTGGCAACAAACTAGGAGAGGGAGGCTTCGGACCTGTTTATAAGGTGATTATTCTATGATGGCAATTTGGATGACAAATTGACAATGCCTTGCATGTAGTATGCCTCTTCATTGTCTACGTTACTGATGGGATTTATAGGGTTGTATAAATAAAAACTTTTAGGTATTTATTATGGTGACGAAAAAAGTTTTTATTTATGGTATCAGAACTCAACATAAGCCCTTATTTAGTAGAATAACCACTCTCCTTTTTTATACCAGGGAACACTTAATGATGGAAGAGTAATTGCTGTAAAACAACTATCTGTAGGATCTCATCAAGGAAAGAGCCAGTTCATAGCTGAAATTGCAACTATATCTGCTGTGCAACATCGCAATCTTGTTAAATTATACGGATGCTGCCTTGAAGGAAATAAAAGACTTCTGGTCTATGAGTATTTAGAAAACAAGAGTCTTGATCAAGCATTATTTGGTATGATGTCATGATCATATTAGCTTTTCTAGTTATTGTGTTTGTTTTGTGCCTGTCTCTGTCTCAATGGTTATTTGCCTTTTTGTTCATATTTGTTATTTTGACTTTGCATGTCACTTGCATGTTGCAGGAAATAGTTTAACTCTCAACTGGCCTACGCGCTATGATATCTGCATGGGTGTAGCTAGAGGTTTAGCTTATCTTCATGAAGAGTCCCGACTCCGTATTGTGCACCGTGATGTGAAGGCTAGTAATATTCTGCTTGATCATGAGCTTACCCCTAAAATATCTGATTTTGGTTTGGCCAAATTATATGATGATAATAAGACCCATATAAGTACCCGTGTGGCGGGGACAATGTAAGTTATTCCGACTTAATTTCCTTGTTCTTTTAGGTTAGATAAATTTTATGCATGTTTTATTTTGTTTATGCTAATACTTGCATATTTTTGTTTTGATAAACTCTAATTAGTGGATATCTTGCTCCGGAGTATGCCATGCGTGGGCACCTTACTGAGAAAGCAGATGTGTTTTCTTTTGGCGTTCTAGCCCTAGAGATAGTAAGTGGGAGGCCAAATTCTGATTCAAGCCTGGAAGGAGAGAAGATGTATCTTCTAGAATGGGTATGCACTACCTCTTGATTTCCTTTGATTGTTAGGATGCATTCAGTTTATGAAAATATTCAGTTTTTATACTCTATCGTGAAACATGTTGGAAATAGCAAAAAACACAATATATTATTTGAGTCATATTTCAAAACACTGTCTTTAAGCATCATTCTACCACACAAGGTGAGGACAAATGGCGTTTACTATGTAAGATTAAACGAACCATTCTTGTAAAAATACATGGTAACAAAGCAGTGAAAATAAAAACCATAGTGAAAAAGTAAAACCGGCTAAATTAAAACTCATGAAAGCTCTAAATTAAAACACATGAAAGCTCTAACGGTTCATCCCAAAGACTCATCTTTCTAGCCCTTTTACCAGCCCTAGTTCTCATATACACTAAGGCTTCCTGTAACTTACGAAATATGGAGCTTTTTTGACAAACTCGTGGAACATGTCTAAATGTCTTCATGATCAAGTGATATGGTCTCGAGTAGCAGTTCACTCATTTTGTTGCAGATTGTGAAAAGGTCCCATTTGTCTGGACTCTGGAAGAGTTCTGATGTGTTCTTATTGTCAAATTACCTCTTCCTCACTTCATCCCATATTCTTTAGCAGTGGCGCTGAAACATAGAATCTTTTCCAATCTACAGGCTTATAGTGCTGACAAGTCATGACATCATTTGATTCTCAGCTTTCCATTTTTTGAAAACTCACTCCAAAAATCTTATCCTTAACAGCTTAAAAGAAAAAAACATTATTCTATTATGTTCCAATGATTTCTGGGCTTAACTAGTTTTAATAATTTCTGGATTGACAGGCTTGGCAGCTTTATGAAAACAACTGTATACTTGGACTGGTAGACCCTAGACTGTCAACAAATTTCAACGAGGAAGAAGTAAAAAGGATGGTTGGGATATCTCTTCTGTGCACTCAATCATCTCCATTGTTGAGGCCGGCGATGTCCCGTGTCGTGGCAATGCTCTCTGGAGATATGGAAGTGAGCGCTGTAACTTCGAAGCCTGGATACTTGACAGACTGGAAATTTGATGATGTGAGCAGCTTCATGACTGGCTTGGCCACAAAGGGATCAGGTACAAATCAATATAGCTCATCCACAAGTACCACCACCAGCACAGTGAGTGTTGCAAACCAATCACCTGCAGATGCTTCTAAACCAATCCTTCGTCACCTTAGTGAAGGTAGGTGAGAATTGATTGATCATGCATTTCCTCCCCTTTTTGGTTACCAATTCCTGTAAATCACATCCACGAGGGTTAGGCTGTGCTCCGGAGTTCTGTCTTCAATTTTCTTCCTCGTACCCTTTATTGTGTATAGCCTAACCCTGCATTCAAATGTATTGTCAAAATGCTCGGCCTCTTTATTTGTGATTCCATCCCTTGTTGGTGTGTAAACAAAAATTTTTCTCCCATCAATATAATGTTTTTTTTCTGGAGAAATCATATTATTTGTAAGATGTAAAATATCGTTCATTTCTTGGGGTGTGTAATGGAATATAAAAATTGAAAATTTAATTATTCAATCCATGTGGTTTTAGTCATTTAAAACATTGCCCCTGAACTTCAAGAAATCTTGTTTGAGAGAGTTTACTTTTATCAATAGATATGTATTAAAAGTACACAATTAAATAATTATAATATAAAATTGACAACAATTTCATTTAAATATATTGTAAATCTAAATAATTGAAATTAAATCTATCAACATTCAGAATTTATCACACTCAATAAAAAAAAATTCCATGACATTTATATATGAAGTCACTAAACATGATCAAATAGAAACAATTAGAATCAATTCAAAAGCAGGTTAATACAATTTTATAAATTAGAATATTTAAAAAGGTACATTTACTGTATGAATTAGCAATTCAACTAAGTTTATTGTTAGCGTGAGTTTGAAGAGAGATGGAATGATTTTATAAGTTAAAAACGTAAAAACTTTACTTAGCTACTCAGAAAGTAAATTTGCAAGTTTGATTCCCACCATTTTGAGTGGATAACATGTTACTTCATAACTATAAATAATATCACAACACTACCACCAACAAAACGTAAAATAGAGATGGATTCTAATAGGGATTGAATTGGAGACGGATTGAAAATCTAGAAACAGAATCAATTTTAAAAAATTGACAAGGATTTAAAAAAAATATTTCTCACATAATTTTTAATTTATCTATAACGTTGATAATTTAAATACCTATTTTCAGTAACTAGATAATTTAAAAAAATATTTATAAAGTTGATAAATTTTAAAAAAATATTTCTCACATATTTTTGACCCAAGCCTCCTCCTTCGACTTCGACGGCCTCTCTCTTCGACGCAAGGATGATGACGGCACCGTGGTAGCTTTGAGGACAATGACGGCAAATCTGGAGGTGAGCATGACGCAAGGGCGCGACAAAGGACACGAGAACGCAACGGCCCTTCTCTCAAGTTCATGTCGGTGGTGAGCATGAACTTGTGCAACGGACCTTCACAACGGAGGACGCGATGAAGCAACGACCTTCTTCCTCCTTCAACGCAACGGACGACAGAGGACGTTAGCGAGGATGGCAACGGCAGATCTGATGAATGATTTTTTTCTCCCAATTTGATTGTTGTTGAACTTGCTTTTGCCGATAGACTATTTTCCGGTGGCCTTGGTTGTTACTAGTCGAATGGCTATGGAAAGCTAAGGGGCAAATTTGTTCTAGCAGAGGGCATTTTGGTAGTTTCATATTAAAATACATATTTTAATTGAAAATTACATCTCACCCCTCCATCCTATTAAATATGTTTTAGGCTAAAATATATTTTTAGACCTTTATGTTTACGTCATGTTTCACTTTAGTCCCTTAAATTTAAAAAGTGTACTTTCAGCCCCTCAAACTTAATGACGTTAATATCTTTTAATGCCGACTCATCAAATTTAATACCGTTATTTTGAATCTTTTTTATTTTACACACTTTAAAATATCAAATTTATTATATTGTTAAATTAAAATTAAAATGTAAGTATGTTTTATCAACATTTTATTGGAAAGTCATCAATTAAATTTGATGAGTCAGCAATTTCCATTAAGAGATACTAACGACGTTAAATTTAAGGGACTGAAAGTGCACTTTTTAAATTTAAGGGACTAAAGTAAAACCTGATGTAAACATAAAAGACTAAATATATACTTTAACTTATGTTTTAAAACTCACCCTCAGTTTCACCCACACTTTCAATACACCCACACTTTCAATACCACACCCACCTCAGAAAAACATATCAAACGGGGCGTTAATGTATTTTCATTTCCATTGGTATAAGATGTATTTAAGTAATTAATTAATGACATTTGCCTATTAATTGAGGAATGAATAAAACATACCAGGGGTCAACACCCAGAAACAGAGGAAACCAGAGAGAAAGCAACTGATTGTGATTTGACTGATTTCTATGTGGCATGACGAAGAAAGGTGTAGATCGGCTGCAACTATCCGGGGACGAAGATCGAGGTGATAGGCTGCGTCAATCACGTAAGGAGGATGCACAACTGTCTGATTCAGCGTTACGATTCTCCGATGACGATACCACCGTCTTGGCCGACACCGATAGCTCCTGTATCCATCCCACCGGGAAGAACATACGATCGGTGATCAAGAAGATGGTACGGTCGGCGGAGCCTAGAGAAGTTTTGTTCATATACTACAGCTACCATGGCATGCGCCTCCCCGCCGGGACGGGGAATGCCGATGACACCGGCTACGATGAGTGCATTGTTCCTTGCGATATGACTCTCATCATCGGTAACTTTATCTTTCCCTCCTTTTCCAATAAATGGGTATTTATAAATTTCATTAGACTAATCACAAGAGCAAAGATCGATTCTATGTAAGAGGTTCTAACAAAGTAAATAATATTTGCATCAATTATGAGAAAAAAGACTTCAACAATGTTATTAATTTGATTTGGCTTGTATCTACGTATCATCATTGGCGAAACTAAGAACTCAGAGTTGTGGGGGCAACTTTTTATTTTTAAGTAAATGACAATAAATTTAATAGTACAAATAATTTGAACGAGTTCAAATCTTAAATATCAGTGGGTGCATAATAAAAATTTAATAGTTATTTGCATGCAACAAAAATTTTTCAGTAGGGGCATTTGTCCACCCTGGCTAATATGTGGCTTTGCCACTGCATATCATATTTTGAGTTTGGAGACTTCAAATTAAAGTGTTTAGATAAAGTGTTATACATGAGAGGATTCATTTGACGTAAATAATCACACTTTGGACTTAAAATACTCATTATCTTTTGTTTATTTTAATTAGGTGAAAATATGGATTTGAACTAGTTGCTAAAGCATAAAACATCTATATAAAAACACGCGTAATCCAACCAAATATAGTTACTAAAGCATAATATGATATATTGCTATTTTTTTAAAAAAAATTAAAATGACGTTGTTTTAGACTCAATAAAAAATATAAAATTTAATATGGTCGATTCTTCCAAAACTGTTTCAAATGGACTGACCAAAGGATCGGTGAGCTGGATTAAATTTTAATACCATGGATTCCATGTCCATAAATATGCATTACAAGGAGCATGAGATGAGTTAAACTGTTCTTATAAACAATGCCATTCAACCAAAGTCATCCTGACTCAGTGGCGATTGGGGCTGAGCTTGGTAGGACGAACTGAGTTCGATCCCCCACAGAACCTTTGAAAAGGGGCTGGAGCCTATAAAAACTCAGAACTGTTTCCCGCCCCCGGATTAGTCAGTCCAAAAGGTCGGATACGATTGGTTGGGTCTCCTATTTCACCCAAAAAAACAATGCCATTCATAGTATGGATCTGAACATATGGCGTGTTTGGTTATTTACGAGGCATATGCAGTAGCTAGAAAGTATAGTGTTGTAGAAGGTGGGATTCTTATGAGTGGGTGTCAAAGTGGTAAAAAACCAGCAGATGCGAGTTCTTCTGGGAATCCTGGAAAGGTTTATGGAGCTTTCAGCAACGCAATTCAATTAATCATTCAGGAAACTGATGCTCAAATCACTAATCAAGAATTGATTTTGAAGGCTAGGAAACTACTCAAGAGTCTATTGCAGCAATAAGTAATAACCATCCTCATCGTACTTCTGTGTGCTGATAAGATTTCTGAAGTAACCATATTTCATGGTTTGCAACATTGGCTTTGTTCTGTAAATGAAAGTTTTTTTTCCTTCTTATAAACCTAATAATTGTATACTTATAATTACCATCAAATAATTTTTATTTCTTTATAAACATAATTTTCTCTTCTCAAAATCGTAATCTGTAATTTTATTTAGAGCATTAAATATATAAATTTATAAGAGGGAAGGTTGATCACCCAATTACTTTTTGATTGGAAAATCACAACTCTTTTTTTTTTTGCCAGAAAGAAAATGCACAACTCTAAGGGTACGTTTGGTAGGATGGAATTAAAGGTAGGGAGATGGAAATGGAAATCAATTCCATGTATTTAACATGTTTGGTATGAAATTCATTTCCACATGGAGCCCAAATTAATGCAATTCCACCGAAACTGATTCCATCACATGACCCATGGAATTGTGAAAAATTCCATGCATTTCTACATTTGCCTCTGGTCTTCGACTGTGAAGCTCGAAGGTGACTGAAGCTTGGCGGCAATCCACGATGGCAACCCATGTGAGATCCCATGTGCGCGACTATTCCTCTTCAACAATGGCGACGAGATTCCGGCCACAACGATGACGACCCACGATGACTGAAGTGCGACCATTCCTCTTGCAACTCCATGATTGCGCGACCCATGACAGCGACTGAAGCTCGACAGTGACCCATGACGGCGACCCACAACGATTGAAGCTCGACGATGATTTTTCCTCTTTCGTTTCGACGACGGGCTCTTACAGATTGGGATGATGGAAGAATTCAAAAAAATAATTTAAAAGGGCTTTTAGGTCTTTTCATCTAAAATCAATGTCTCATTTCCATGATATATCAACCATACTTTTAAACCTCATTTTCATTTCTATATCCATTTCCATTTACATATCCATCAAAATGAATTCTGCTTACCAAACGAGCCATAACATATGCGAAAAGCTTAAAACCGTTGAAATAGTCGAACATCCCCAAACTTGGGCCTTTACAATTGGAGCCAAGCTGAAGTTAATAAACTCAGATTATTTCTTATTTCAAAAAATGAAATAAAAAATAGATGATGACACAAGTCGTCGAAATTAACAAGCTCCGGGGAAAAAACCAGCATAGGGTATATCTTCATCAATGGCTTCCTTTAGCTCCCCAAAATTAGTTGTAGAAATTTGCTTGTTTCAGAATGTCTAAAGGATACCCACTACCTTTTAGCTGGTCCAGGCGAGACAGATTGAGTTGCCTGTCTTAGCATAATGATATTGCATATGCTTTCACTTTTTAGTCAAAATATCACCCTCCTCTCATTTTATTTTCTGGCCAAACATATCGTTATGTTTCAAAGAAATGAGTAAATTAACACTTGTTTGGCTAATTTAGATTTTAGTAATCCAACATCAGCAAATGAGCGGGTTCAGAAATTTTCATTCGTTAACTTTAGAATGCTGATGACAGATTGACACGACCACTGAAGAATAATCAAATCGTTAGGTTACTGTTTGGATCGAAGTCTGACTCTATCATTTTTACACATAATAGAGATTGTTATATGGAAGAGAGACCAAATTTAAGTTTAACTAATCTAAGCACCTCACAATAGTCAAAAGCTTAACATTAGAATGCTGATGTTAAATTGATAAGGACACTGAAGAATAATCAAACTTTTTGGTTACTGTTTGGAAATGCTATTGTAAACCGAAAGTTTGACACTTATTTCTTACACATAATAGAGATTGTTACATGGAAGAGAGACCAAATTTGAGTTTAACTAATCTAAACATCTCACAATATTCAAAAGGTTAACATTACAATAAGCTTAGGCTTGGAAATACGAATAATGGATGCTATATATAGAGGTAGGCATAATGATCAATTGGAAGGGACATGGTAGTATTTGCCTTTACACATACACCTGTAAACAATAGGGCAGGACTCAGCGGATGAGCACTTGAAGCTCACTATCACCCTCTTGCAGGGAAAGCATGCCCCGCATGCATGGGAGCAATCGGGCAAGCTTGAACCGTATGGATACATCATCTGTTCCTACAAATTACAAGGAACTTTCTTTGTAAGTGACATCCATAAATATTTTTATCATTGATAAAACTTAGGTCAAGTTCATTAGGTCCATCAAATTAAGCCATCAGAGTTATTTTTTCTTCATCGGCATTTAACTCAAAAGTGATAATGGATACAATGAGAAAAAATAATCCAGGTTACATAATTAAATTGGAACAATGGACATATAAAACCTAATGAACTTGACTTAAGTTTTGTCCTTCTATTATAATCTGTTCCTTAGTTTAGAGATCATCAACAATTTGAAGTTAGCCTTAAACACACCCTCTAGAATGACGATTAATATACTTGAAAGCTCTAAAGAAATTACTGTTGGAAACAAACCTCATCTCTAGTTGCAGCTTTCTCTTGCAGGCTCACAAATGCATCTGTAATATGGAAAGGAAGGATATATCGTATTATGTTCCATGAATATACCAAAAGGCTCCTTAGAATTGAAGTTTCAATACAGTTTTGGCATTAAATATTTATTTGCATGCATAAACTTACTTGCATATTAATGTAGGTAGCATTTAGTATGCATGCAGATACGTTAAAGAAAAAACTAGAGTAACTGAGGTACTAAATTCAAACTGAAGAAGACAACACTTACCATGATTACCTATGATCTCTCTCGGGCTCAAACCATGGGAAAATACCACAAAATTAATTAGAAGAAGTAGGAAAGATTTGTGGATTCGAAGACCCAAAAACTTCATATTTTGAAGAAGTTCTACAAAACCACAATGAAAGATATATGATCGTGTTGTATTTATAAGTGAAGAGGTTCTCATAAATATGAGTTCATTGGCACATCTGCAGAATTTCACATGATCCACGGCCATGTTTTGAAAGTTTCACATGTTTTGTTTGAGTCATGGGAAATTAAATGGAACTAGGCATTATGACTCAGGGGGAGACATTGATGAACTTCACTTATAACTAGCTGCTTTATTTGATAATTATTGTACTCAAACTGTGTGTGTCTTTTGGCAAAGTAAATGTTTCACAGTCTCACCTGTCATATATGCAGAAAGGTGAGTTGAAAAGGACAAGGAGAAGAGGTTAGTTTTGAATGAGCGCATTCAATGAAAGAGTTTGTAGGTGTATGAATGAGTTCACAAGTAGTTTTTGATTAAATTTATGAATGAGAATTCACATGTTAAGATAAAACTCCTTTAATATACTTACCTTATTTTATAGACTTTAAATAACGTTAAAAGAGTAGTTTCTACCGCTAAGATAAACTGACATATATTTGCCACTGGATTATTGTCAAGAGAGACTTGTGTAGATCTTTTAAATATTGGAAAGAATAAAATGCTTAGTTCACATAAAGGCGGACCCAAGTGTCAAGGCCGCTCTCGCACAATATAAGTTCAAAAGAAGGATACCTCATATGCACGGGTAATATCCTATAATTTTTATTTTATGATAATTGAAACTTATTATGTTATTTGAGTAACATAGATTTACTTAAATATTATTTTTTAAATTTAAAATAAATTATAATATAAAAAAGAGCAAGAAGAAAGAGTGAAATGGGTAGGGAGGGAGAGAGGAAGAGGGATCCTTTTATTATATTTTAATCTTTTGGGTCAGTTTGTGTAACTTTCTTATTATTTTTTTTTTTTTTTGCCATGAGTGTAACTTTTGTCGTGCTGCTCCCTGTTCGTTTGTCAGGTTCATGTTCATCCGCAATTGTTGATATTTTGTAGCTTATTTTGGTAAGCAAAATCACCTCTAATCACTAAACTTCCTTCGTAAAAATTCTTCTACGAGTTTTTCTTTTTTATATGGCATTGATTTTATTTTGATTATAGGAAATTTTTGAAGTTAGGGGTTTTGAGAAGTTTTCAGTTTTGACAATATATGAGTATATGAATGTAGCGAGGTGTTAATGAACAGTTTTGATCAGTTTGAATTTTTTATTTGGTCGTTTTATTATTTTATAACATTTTTTTTTTGAATCAGACCCAATATTACAATTTATTGATTATTTTCTAATTAAAATTATATTAAATAATTTATTTTGAATATTGGGAGTACTATTGGCGATTGAATCAGTTCAGTTTTGTTATTGGTTGATTTGAGAATTTTAAATAATTTTTTTAGATAATATGTTTATTTTTTGGGTATATATGATATTTGTACCACTCGAGTTTGACTTTTATAATTTATTAGTTCATTAGAGCTTATAATAATTTTTGAATGGATGATATTTAAAGTTGATGATGAAATATGAATATTAAGATTTTTTTAGTAAAACTTTAAGAGTTGGAATTTGGTATTTTTTTTTATAAAATGAGGAAATATAGATATATTTAGTGATTCTATTGGATGAAACATGATTTATGGAAGAAATAAATTGGGATTTTAATAGGTGTTTGAGGATATTTGATTTATGAGATTTTTGAGGATGTAAAGATAAAAACTTTTTGGGAATTTTTGGTATATTGGTTATAATTTTAAGAAGTACAATATAGCTATTGGATGATATAAATGAGATTGAGATAAAGAATTTGAATTATAATTGTAGGTGAAAAATTGTGGAAGAACTTAAAGTTTGGAAAGAAAATGAGTTTTGTTTATAATTATATATATATACACACACTTATGGTATTAGCATTATATTAATGTGTAATTTAATCAATTGTGTAGATAATTGTCTGTTAGTGACTTGAGCTTTGAACTTGGATTATTATGATATCGCATAATTGATTTAGCGTGAGGTAATCATATTTAATTTATTTTATAAGCTTGTCACAGTTGTAAGATGTTTTGGAAAATATCTTTTGAACTATAAGTGTTATCTTAATTTAAAATTTATTTATGGTGATTAATTTGTAAAATTAACATGAAGTTACCTTTGGAAACTAAACTCTATATGTGTAGGAATCATTGGCGAAGAGGATAATATTTTGATATTATGATTTATATTAATGAAACTTTATATAATATGATGTTACATTATAATTGAGAACATGATGAAAAATGAGAATATATACATGTTGTTGTAAATATTGTGTGGGTGTGTCAAAGGAAGAGTCCCACATTATTTGAAAAGAAAGAGCTTGCACATGATAAAGGCCACTGGAGACAAATCCGGCAATTTTCCCTTACCCTTTATGTGCAAGATTGTGTATTGGACACCCTTATTAAACGTTTTATAGAAATAAAAACACTATTTTAAATAAAGTTTTGATGAGAAAATTTCAAACTTAAATGTGATTTTTAATACCCATAATTGTTGGCCTTTGATTTAATGTTGTTTTAAATTGATTTTATGTCACCATCCGTTATCCTATTTAAAACGGTATGTGGCCATTGAATATTTCTTCATTATTGTTATTTATGGGGATTTTGCAAATAAAAGGCAAACCAATAATAACTTAAAATAGTGTGTATGTTTTAGACTTTAACATGGTTTATAGTATTGTCTAACGGTTTTAATGGATTTTATTGTTTTGTCCGTTGTACAAAACTGATGGGTTTTGATAAGATTTTTTGCATTGTCCATTGTGCAACATTGTGTTTGAGTACACAACGATTTTACGGCTGTGAAGTTTATGGTTTTCTTTTAATATTATTTAAAGCAATACATCATTGCACTTTATGGTAAGATTGGAAACTGATGCAAAGCAACACATAATAGCTTAAAAAGACACGCCTTTTTGTGTCTCAGGATGAGAAAAAAATGGTTCTGGAAAAACCTTGATAGAATGAGGGTCCAAGGAGAGTATTGTACTCCTCTTCTCTCCTCCTACATGATCTTCTATTTGCTGAGTTATATTATACCTTCCGCTAGTTCTGTATCCTTGTATCTTTACAAGAAGAATCCGTTTAATCCTAGGGAGTGCCGCAACTTACTTGCCGGTAGTCGCGGAATAGCTCTTAAGGACAGTGTCCTCGGACACGACTCGGATTAACCATTTATTTGCAGGTGTTGCTGCCACCAGGATGAATGCAACTTTGGAGATGAGCTAGAAGATCCATTGATTTTTGTGTGCTGGATACAACACATGTGTTATGAAAGGATAATGACTGTATTGTTGGAGCTTGGATTGTGATGAAGTCTAGGGAAGATGCACTTGGTGAATCTTAAAGTTCATAGCAATATTCTCCACTACTGATTATAATTGTTGGCATTATATTATATATTCCAAGTCTTGGACTTAGTTGTGGGCAGCTTTGAAAATGGTCAACTCTTGTAAGTTTTAGACTCAGTTGTGGGCAACCATGAGAGGATGACACCTTCCAGTCTTGGACCCTGTTATGGGTGGTTAGAAAGAGACTCGTTAACCTCATATTGATGGTTGACTCTGACCAATTATTCTATCGTTATTGGTTAGAGTCCATGTCAGGTAATACAATGATAAGTTATGATGAAAGGAATTGTATATAAATTGTGTGTATTGTGTTGGTATACATTTAATTACTAATTTATTCAATTAGAACTTTGTTATTCTACCAATTTCTCTATCTAGAATGTATTATTATGTTTGGTATTTATTTGATGGCCAAATACTCTTTTAGTTTATAAATGTTATCAATATACTTTTAAATGAATTTATCCTTACTTCACTTCTTATAACCCTACATGAATATTGGATAAATTATCTTTGATTACTGGAATTTTATGTTTCATCCTGTGATTTAACATTTTCAGGAGAGGGTGCCAATATTGGTAGATAAAAAGAAAAGGAAGCTAGAGGCATAGTATTATATCAGCTTTTTGTAGGGCCTCCTCTTTTTGAGACATTTACATGAAAGATGTATATATTATCATATATTTATGCTATGTATACACTTCATATTATTTTGCTCATTTTGGATGTTAATGAATCGCTACTAATATGCTGATATTAGTTTGTGAATTGGGCATATACCACCCCAATTATGGTATTTTTTATCACCATTGTTTTTCTACGAGGGAAGTTCCAATCGTGGATGATACTGTTGATGTTTGAATGACATTAAATCGTATGTGGGTTGAGATGATGAATTATTAAATTTATTTTTTAATTAATTTAAATGAGGATTTTATTTTGGGGATTACGGATGAGGGTATTTTAGTACGCAATTCCAGGGAGTGTTTGAATGATTGAATCAATTAAAAAAAAAGGTATTTTCACATATTGAGATCAAGATATTGATCATTAATAAACATAGAATTGATTATATATATTCTATTAATCCTTATTTTCAAATTGTTATGCTCTTTATGTCCTGGAATATAAAAAAAATTGAATATTTATTTTGAAATTTTATATCTTTTCTATATTCATAGTAATTATGTTATCAATAGCTAATCCCCATGAATGTACAATTTATGTAATGTGAACTTGGTTAGCTCAGAGGTTAGAGCGTAGCATTTGTAATGCAATGGTCATTTGTTTGATTTCATAGATGGATTTTTTTATTTGTTTAAATTGAGACAAAACTTCTTCTAAATACTTATTTTGGATTGCATAAAATTATTTAGAGCTTGTTTGGATGTGAGTTTGAAATAGCTTTTACAGATTCCGAGGTAAAACCTAGGTTTTGGAGAATAGATTTTGTAAAATAACTTTTACAGATTCTGAGGTAAAATATAAGTTCTAGAATTGGTTACCAAACAAGCCCTTAAAAGAAGTAATCTAAACACCCTTTACTCTAATTGAATTTTTTAAGAGTTCAAGTTACCTTGAAATCACTTTGAACTTGTGAGGGTGGTTTATCATCTCAACCAATCTTTTATTAGTACGGTCTTTGAATTTAATTGTAAAATTATTATTTAAATTCGTTAACTAAGTATTTTTCATTAGTAATGATGAACATGTTGATATTAACGAATTAAAAATATATTTTATAAGTTTGGTGATTAAAATGAAAATTGGTTTAAATTTGCAGGATAAAACCTTCAAATTTATCTTTGGATCCGGTCATTACTTCCGTTTATTTTTTTAAATGCGAGTACTCTCATCGGATAAAATATGGTAATCCGTATAATTAAAAAAATTGTTCTTTTTTTTTTTTTTGCCTTTCAGCTGCCACGCTGACGCTGCTGTAAACCCTAATTTAAACATCCATGTAATGCCTCTTATTTTTCGATTTTCTTCTTCGTCACAGTAATTCGGCCCCGTTTCTCTGGTAAAGTTAGCTACTTCATCTCGAATTTTGAATCAGTGCTTGCTATTTGAATTTGCATCGCGCTCATCGGATTCTTCTCGGATGTGGAAAGGTGATTATTTTTTCTTGTATTATTGTCATTGTCCGCGTTCATCGGCCCTTTTTTCTCTTAATTTTTAAAAACCATTTGGGAGGCCACACGTTACTCGGTTCTAACCACCGGAGTGTCCTGACTTACTTGAGTTACGTTTTGGAGAAAAATGTGTGGGACATTAGGGTTCGATTGTTGGTTAAATTTAATATATGTAAGAAAGGATATTCCTTGGGTAGGAGTTTGACTTGTATAACTAGGTATGAGACAGTGATTTTTTTTTTTTGGTAAATGAGATGGCGAATGTGAAGCTGCTTTGTAGGCAAGTTAAATTCTTTGAATTTTTATTATATACGACGATAGTGGATTTTTATTAATATTCAGTTTTAGTTTCACTTCCTTTCCCCAACAAGTTCCGTTGCCGATGATAGGTTGAAAATAAGTAGTTTATAACAGTTAAACGTGAAGTTTTTCATTTTTTGTGGTATTTCTAAAAAATGGTTAGGAAGAGTAGATTCAATTTTTTCCTTCTATCGTTTTATACCTTGTAGCAAATTCCTTATGTTACCATGGACTGATTTGATCTATGAAATTGGGATAATAGCCAGTGTTGTCAGATTTCCTAAATAATTAGCTGGTTCTGATACTTGCATTGCATATTATTAGTTTGAATAAATCTCATTGGATTTCAATTTTTTAGTGGAAGCAAAATGATCTTCTTTATATTATAGTAATGACTTTTAGATTTTATTTCTCATTATTTTACCGTCAGTTTCATGTTGCTATTGCTTTTTGACGAGTAATAAAGTAATGGTATTCTGAAGCAATCTTTCATCTACTAAAGACATCTGCTTTAACGTTTGGTATTTGCCAGCTATGCATGCTACATTTGGGGCTGGAAAAATGATTATAAATGTGGCTTGGATAAGATGGTTTACATAGTGCATTCGCCTTTTGTCTTAAATGTTATTATGGCCATAAGCAATAAAATCTTTTAGTCCTGTTGTAACCGTTGATGAATAAATTAACTGTGTCATTCATATGGCCAAGCCAGATGAGCTCATTCTTTATGGGGACTATAGAGAGTTGATGTGAGAGAGAGTTAAAAAACCCTGGAATTTTCTGTTTCAAGGTGGAACTTTTCTTTTGTAATTAGATGGTGTTTTCTCCACTTTTTTCACATTTGAAGCTATGCTGTAAGATGTCACAAGTGATATGCCAAATTTTGTACTTTGGTGATAACAACATTAATTGTAACTTATAAGTTGATAACTTGAGATAACGAGATTAAGTTATGCTTCACTTAAATTATGTTAATGTTAGACATCATGCTTGAAAACTTTCTAATGTTGAGACTTGAGAGTGTTTGATGTGGACATCTAACGGTGACCTATTAAAATCGATTTAAAAGATCACAGTTGGATGGTCATTCAAGCAGCAGGAGTGCCTATTTCATATACTAAATTGGCTTTCTGAGAACTGACTATAAGTGAACTTGTTATTTTTCAAATTACTTGTTATTTTTCAAATTACCTTGAACTCTTGATGATGAGAAAATTCTTGGAGTCAGTCAGTTATAATTTTATATCATGATGTGGTAGGATATGAGATAAGGAATGATTGGCGTTAAAATAATAATAATTTGAATCCAAATCCAAATCTAATCCTAAGATAATTATAGGATAACCTAGATATCCTATTTTATTGAGATACCATAGATATTAAAAGATAAATAAATGACATCGTAATTCTAATGGATAAATATCCTTATTTAATATCCCTAATGGATAACCCTAGATATCCCGATTAAACCCTAATTATCCCTTATCTGTTGTCTGCATATGAATTTTGTCTCACCAATGTAATCATTGGACAGGGAACAACTGGATCTTCATTCTTGATCATCACATTGTGGCCCTACATACATATACAGCTGTCTGAACAACTTTTAGCCATTTATGAACTCATGGCTGGGTTTTTGCCTGGTGATGTCCCTTGTAATGGAACACATGGTTTCCAAAGGCAACCTGAGATGTCAGAGGATGGCCCTGGTTGGTATTTTTCTAGGAAGGAGATTGAAGAAAATTCACCATCCAAACGAGATGGTATAGATTGGAAGAAAGAGACCTACTTACGTAAATCATACTGCACGTTCCTGCAAGATTTAGGGATGCGACTTAAAGTGTGAGCTTTTCTGATATTTTAAAACATTATTTAGGTGTCTGTCTCAAATGCATTGGGTACTCTTTTGTTAGTTTATTATTCTGATAGTATCTTTCCTCTTTTTGGTCAACTGAGATATTGGAATGGCACTATTTTAATGCTTAATAAAATTTCTTTAATTGATTGAAAAAGACTTTGTTGATGACAATTGAAAAGAAAAGCTTTACAACTGCAGTAAGCATATGGCTATTTAATTACTTATCAAACCATATTTTTTCTACTTAACAGAAGTTAGATGTGCTCTTTTTTTAACTGTTGCCTTTTTACGTAATCTAATAATTAGAGTGTGGCAATATCTTGTTCTGTTTGGAGCCAGCTAGTTTGCCCACTGCACTGATTTCTTGAGTACACGTTTGTTTAAAGTGAATTTAGAGGGATTGAATTCTCTTGATGAGCTTACTACATGGACCAAAAGTCCAATTGAAACCTTTGTTATGATGAAGGTGGGGCTATGTCAGCTATGTTCGATTCCCTGTGGGAGCTGCGGGGAGCTGATATGTTGCATGTCCAAAATTATCTGTAATTCTGTATATGTCCATTTTGCCAATAAATTAGCTGACATATGTCAATTTTATCGCTAATCATGCAAAAAATAATTAAATATTAATGAAGATCTGTAACTTAATTTATCTTGATATTTATTAATAGGCTTCATCCTGATTTTATTGTGATGTAGACCTCAGGTAACCATTGCTACAGCAGTAATTTTTTGTCATCGATTCTACCTTCGTCATTCCCTTGCAAGGAACGATAGGAGGGTGAGTCCAAATTTTGTTTTTGTAACATGCATGTGGTCGTTGTTATTAATCTCTTCGTTTGTTGTAACTAGATACATTTCCTCATGTGAAAAGAACTAGCAAGAATAGAAGTTGTATGGAGTCCAATGAAGTGTGTGAAGAAAAATCATAAGAATAAAGAAACTTCTGGAGATTGGAGAGCAGCCACAATTTTCATGGCTCATGAATAGTGCTACTCCTTATATTCAATATCATATATTGATTAAATTATCACAGTTAGGAAGTACGTTGATTGGCAGGCATTGCATCATAGATGTACCCTTCGTCAGAGTTTCATATTTTGCATATAGAAGCTTGTGTTTTGAGAAATCCACAACAGAAGCAATCTGCCCTTAAAATCATTGGCATGCCTGAAAAGAATAAAATATCTCTTTAGATCCATATTTATTTACATAACGTTGTTGTATGTTTTCCGTAGCAAACCTTTGTTATCCAAATATGTGAAGATAAATAACCTAGTTAATCTTAATATAATGGATATTGTTATTTAATAATCCTATTGGTTAACCCTAGACATCCAATTTAAACCTAATTACTTAGCATCATGTAAGAATGTGATTGACTCATCAGATTTAATTAAGAGTTGAGTGGGTTGTCTGTAATTTGTATTGAAGTGATAAAGTTGCTATTCTGATACAGATGATATTTTGTGAACGTCTGGTCCTTGTCTTTCGGGCTCTATTTATGTATTAAAAAAATCACCGCTACTTGTTTGGGTTCGTTGGGTTATTTAGATTATTAATGATTAATAATTGCCAACTGAGAAAAAGATTATCAATCTTATGGGTTAGCACTCAGATGAATTTCAAACAATCCACTGTCCAGTTTCCACTGTTTGCAATTAAAGTTTTCTGTTGGTTTTTTTTTTAATTTTCCTGTGTAAAGATTATGCGTTGAAGATCCCCTTGTTCTCTCAATCTCTTTGACACCTGCTCGCTGCCCCCACCCTGCACTTGTTGTTCTACTCAGAACTTGTACGAGTTCTTTCTCATATCCTTTCTTGTGTTATTATTATGTCTGTTTGGTTAGTCATAACGATCTTTGTTATTCTTCATGCTATTTCATGTCTTTGCACTTGTGGTTTGAGATGATATTATAATACATGAGATAATATTTATTGGAATAATGATGCTAGTTATCTACTTGTTCTATAGATCATTGCAACAGTGTGCATGTTTCTCGCTGGGAAGGTTGAAGAAACTCCTCGCCCTTTGAAAGATGTAATTCTTGTCTCGTATGAAATTATAAACAAGAAGGACCCTGTAGCAGCTCAAAGAATCAAACAAAAGGTATTATCTTGAAGTCCCTCAAGTCTGCTTCGTGTTTTTGTATCAAGCAATGTCTTCTTTTATCATTGAATTGCCTATTTCAAAATTATTTGTTTAAGCAATTTTGTTTGAGTTAACTACCAGTTTTTGCTAGTACTTGTATGCTCTTGTACTTCAATTTCTAATTGAGGGTCCCTAACAAGGAGCTTAGTACCTCCCAAAATAGGCTGATCGATGTATCGATTTTGACATGCAAGTTAAAACTAAAAATTTGAATGAGTGGATTTTTCTTTGTTCTCTATTATATGTTTCTCAATTTAGTTTTCTGGTTATTTCTTCCAAATTTATTCTTATTTATTTTTCTTGTCCCAGTGATGTGACTCTATTAAATTTTTTTCTCTTCTGCAATTTCTTGGTACTTCGAATTATGGTGCAGGAGGTATATGAACAGCAGAAAGAATTAATTTTAGCTGGAGAGAGGATCGTTCTTCAAACTCTTGGTTTCAATCTTAATCTGCACCATCCTTATAAACCTCTTGTTGAGGCTATTAAAAAATTTAAAGTTGCTCAAAATGCCCTTGCTCAAGTTGCGTGGAATTTTGTTAATGATGGGTATGTAGATTACTCCATCTTTGTTATGGTCAATGGCCTTTCATTTTCCTTTCCTGAAATTAGGATGGGTATGCAGACTTCGGACATGTCTTTGCTTGCAATTCCAGCCCCATCATATTGCGGCAGGAGCTATTTTCCTTGCTGCCAAGTTTCTTAAGGTGAAGCTCCCATCAGATGGGGAGAAGGTCTGGTGGCAAGAGTTTGATGTTACCCCTCGGCAATTGGAGGGTCGGTGCCCTTTTTTAAAGTATTAGTGGCTAAAGAAATGAAAGCAGTACTACTACCTCTTCTCTATCTTTCTTTGGCCTCTTTTTCTTATTTTCAATTGCTTGCCTACCTTCTTTTGCTTTGTGGTTTTATCAAGGGAGAATTTTATTGTCCAATTAAAGGGCCTGGACAAGTTTCCCGTGAAAAAGCAGTTTGTTTGTAACAGATGCCATCAATTTAATAGCTGATTACATTTTATTGTTTATGCATTTCAATTATCATGAAAGATCCAATTGCGTTCATTATCTTTCTGCAGAAGTTAGTAATCAAATGTTGGAGCTATATGAACAAAACCGAGGGCCAACTTCAAATGACATTGAAGGAGCTACAGGAAGTGGGGCTGCCAATCGGGCTGCTTCAAAAGTTCCCATTAGCAATGAGGAAAATGCAACTACAAAATGTAATTCTCATACTGGGGCTACAAGTTCAAAACTTGAAACCTCAAAACCTGGAGCTTCTAAGACAGTGTTTGAGTCATCTGCTAATCATGCTGGGCATCCAGTGAACTATGGGAGAAATACTGATTATGGGGGCACCGAAATGAAGCATAGGGCAGATGAAGCCAAGGGTAATCATCGTCTTGATGGTGAAGCCCTGCCACACAAGGAAAACTTGCAAGAAGCTCAAGACAAGTTGAGGTCTCAATCAGGTTACACAGAAGAGCAAGACTGCAATGTTGGAAGAAGTGAAATGAAGGAGGCTGCTGAGTTGAATGTTAAACATGCCAACAGAGATCCTGATCACAGGCCACCTCCAGAAACCATTAAAAAAATTGACAGAGACAAGGTAAAGGCTGCACTAGAGAAACGCAGGCAATCATCTGGTCATGTAACTATGAAAACAGAGGTTATGGATGATGACGATCTTATTGAGAGGGAACTGGAGGATGGAATTGAACTGGCTGCACAGAGTGAAAAGAGCAAGCAGGATAGGAGGCAGAGCTTGTCTAAGCCCTCAGATAGATCAGATAATGGAAGGCACCAAGATCATGCAGATGAGCATCATGGGGTAAAGAGCCTGCCATCATCTGAACCTGATCTAACTACTGTTGAAGAAGGAGAGGTATCGGCACATGATGACATTGGCCCTGGACTTCATTCACCCAAGTCAGGCAACCGCACGAGAAAAGCTGGGGAGCTTATCTGAGAACAAAAGGTATTTACAGGAAAATCGTGCTTGAGGCTACATTAACTGTAGCTTAGTATGCGTCAGTTGTAGTTTTACTGTAATCTGTTGGCGAATGAAATTCACTCAAATGACTAGAAGATAAAACTCCTTCAACTTGTTTGGTCGGACCATCAGTGGTCTTGTTCTATTCTTTTACCTATTCCTCTCTTATGGGTGAATAAGAAATTTTGTATAGTGAGGTATATATGGATTGAAGATGGAATCGTAGAGGGAGAGCATTTTTCAATGTTTTTGTTGTCTATTTCTGTGAACAGGATGATGATATTTTGAAGTTGCTTGAATTGAAGAATGATGGTTGCTTGCTGATTTGCTGGATCTGTCTTTTGCCTTTCTGTGTTCACCTCAAGGTGGTCACTTTTCAAGGGGAAGGTATCGATGGAGGGATGGAATTTCTTAAATATTGTGTTTGAGAATCCGTTGGGAGATAAATGAGTTTACGGATTCCGAGAATAATTTACGGAATAAAAAAATTTACGGATTTCGAGATGTTTTTTACGGATTTCAAGATGTTTTGTCTTGACTTGTGCGACATTCGAGAGAAAGATTTTACAAACATGCACATTATCCTTATCCAAGCAGGTTTTTCCCACAAATGGTTATTGACTCGGCTTAATGACCTAAATGTAGCTGGAGTAAACATGTCTTAGCGTTCTATAGTGTGATGAATATGAATATATCTTTATTAGAATTTGCATGCTTCGATTGCAGGATTGTGGAATTAATGCTTTCATTGGGTGCTATATTTTATGGATTGCCTTGTAACGGTTGTCCCGTCGTCGCATTCCATCTGGATTTGTAAAATATCACAGAAAGCTTTCTTGCTTTGTTCTGTTTCTTCTCTTCTCCTCCCTGTTATTTTTCCCCTGTTTTTTAACCCGATCAAGAATGAACAGAAATCTTGCATTCTAGGGGGATTCGTTTCAGTATGTTTCTTATTTGGAAATGGAATATGGAAAAATCGAAAAGAAAGGAGAATAATAATTGTATTGAATGATCGAGATTTGATATATTTAGGTCGTAATTTGAAGTGTCTCAAGTTGTAACTAGAAATTTTATGTGTAGGTTGTTATCTGGGGTTTCCCATGTTGCTATTTAGAATGTTTAGATTGTGATATAAAATGCACTTTGGGTGGGAGTATTTTCCTCCTTTTAACTTTTGGACTCTTAAATGCATTTTGGGTTCAAAATAACTTTTGTCAAAATGTATTATAAAACAATGCTCATTAATCCAGAATCCATTTTAAACTCCAGATTACATTTTGGGCAACCAAAATGGGTTGTCGAATAGAGCCATTATGTCATTATTAATTAAACTATTTATTTCTATAGCCCAAAATCGAAATCCAATAGGCTTCAATGCCTTAAACGTTGTGTGTTGGGGAATCCGTTAGTAGAAAAGAGTTTATAGATTCTAAGAATAATTTATAGAATCCAATATACTTTTTACGAATTTCAAAATACTTTTTATAAATTTCAAGATACTTTTTATTTTAGCTTATATACACCGTTGGAGGAAAGATTTCTTAAATATACACTTAATGGCCAGTTTTTTAAGTATACAATATTATATGAAGCTAAATGATGAATGTGGGGCCATTTGGAGGGAATCCAGGCAACTTTTAAATTTTGGACAAACCCGCAACAATAAATTCAAAAGTCATACAAATCAACCTTTTACACTATTAATTATTAAGTAAATAATCAATGGATTGATAATTGTTTAATCGAGAATTTATTGGCACAAATGCTTGTTGTTCACATGTACCACTCCTGGTAAACTCTTTTGGAAAGTTTTATATGTTACCATAAGAAATAAACTTCGTGTAAATTTGATAATTTATATGTTACTATAAGAAATAAACTTCTTTTGTATTATTATGAATGAATGAATCATCTTATTTACAAATTTTTAAAAGGGTTCGATAAACGTTTGTATAATAATTATAAATATTTTTATATAATTATATAAAATTTTTAATCAGAAATTATATAGCATTTTTTACTTTTCACATATTGTTGAATTTAATTAAAAATAATTCATTCAATTAAATTTTTTTCAACAATGTTAGACTCTCAAACCTGTTCACGCCGTAACGATTTAAATTATAATTATAAATATTTGATATTATTATTAATTTATTATTGGGATATTTAACTTATTGCCAAAGAATTCAAATGCGGAACCACTGTGTCAGAGCGACAAAGCGGAAGAGGGCCATTTCTCTCCGAAGTCAAAATCTTGCGACAACTTCTCTCCCATCTTCTAAATCATCGAAAAACCTAAACCTCC